>NDXB01018021.1:85322-115841 GCA_002631895.1 Agapornis roseicollis
CCCCCCCCCCCCCAAGCCCGCCGCCCGCAGCGGCCCCGCATCCCGCTGGATGCAGTGAGGCTTTCCTCCTCCCTCCTCCGAGAAGCACTCAGCATCAAGGTCCGGTGAGGCGCAGCACGGTTTGCCCAACCCTAAAGCTGATCCTTGCCGCCTGTGACAGTTCTGCTTTGACACCATCAACCCAGACCTGCACTTCCCCAAGTCCATCACTCTTGAGGCGCGGTGAGGAACCCCCAAACGGGCACCACCGACCGAACCTTAGAATACCCAAGAGCCACCAAAGAACGCTCAAAGCCCGGTCCCCAGCAGTGCAGAGCTCTTCATCCTGCCTTTCAGGCTGACCTTAAGGCTCCAATACTGGGAGGAGCATGGAGGCTGCTCCACTCAGTCGGTACACCCAGCACGAGGGCGCTTTAAGTGCATCTTTTCCAGGAGCAACATTTTGGGGTTTTCTCTTTACTGCAGCAAAAAGGACCATAAACCTTTTCTGGCCAGGACCATGTGGATACAGGAGGCTCGGGTGCCAGCTCGAGGCAGAGGTGGTGGGTACTGCCCCAGCACGCTGCAGACAGGAGCATGCCATGCTCATCCCTCAAGCTGGCAAGGTGCACACCAGGCTGGCCAGGGCCACCCGTGCCTGCTGACTCACTGGTGGCAAGTCCAGTTGTTCCCCAGCACTGCCACTGCTAACCCATGGCACTGAGGACCTCATCTACAGTGTCTGAATACATGCACGGATGGTGGCTCCCCTGGACAGCCTGTTCCAAAGCCTGAGCACCCTTTGGGGAAGGAATTGTTCCTTATCTCCAGTCTAAACCTCCCCTGGTGCATCTTAAGGCTGTCTCCACTTGTCCTACAGCTTGTTACTTAGGAGAAGAGACCGGCCACCTTGTCTCTCCATCCTCCTTTCAGGTAGCTGTAGAGAGACATACTGGGTGCTTGCATCCCTTCACCCACTTCAAATAAAGCTCTGCGTGTTTGCACACATGCTGGGTGAGGTGCTCAGGGTGATTTTGGGGTGCAGCTATCAGCAATTCTATCCCAGAAGTGCCTGGAGCTGGATTGCTGTGATAGCACAGTGCTACTGATCCATGAGCTGGGACCTGCACGTTCACACGGAGGACGAACAAGAAAGACCAGTAAATCATGTGTGGGTCATGCTGACAGCCTGTCCCACGCTCCCAGTATGTTCCCAGTTAGAGTGGGGAATAAACACGACACCCACCTGCAACACAACACACCCGCAGCATGCATCCTGGGGGGAATCTTTATGTGGATCCACATTTAAAATAGAAACCAAAAAAAAAAAAGGAAGATGCTATTTCAAGAGGAGTTTCTGACATTGAGGTTTTAGTGGTGATCAGCAGCACCTGTACTCTGACCACAAAGGGAAAGGTCTTGCCACCAACCTCAGGGTCTGCTTCAGAGAATCACAGAAACCTGGAATGGTTTGGGTTGGAAGGGACCTTAAAGCTCACCCAGTTCCAATCCCCTGCCATAGGCAGGGACACCTTCCACTGGAGATGCTTGCTCCAAGCCCCTGTGTCCAACCTGGCCTTGAGCACTGCCAGGGATGGGGCAGCCACAGCTTCTCTGGGCACCCTGTGCCAGAGCCTCAGCACCCTCACAGGGGACAGCTTATTCCTGATGTCCCATCTCTGTCTCCCCTCTGGCAGGTTAAAGCCGTTCCCCTTTGTCCAAAGCCCCTCTCCAGACTTCTTGTAGCCCCTTTAGGCACTAGAAGCTGCTCTAAGGTCCCCCTGGCACCTTTTCTTCTCCAGGCTGAACAAGCCCAATTCTCCCAGCCTGTCTTCAGAGGAGACATGCTCCTATGAAAGAGAAAGCAGCAAGAGAGCTGGCAGTGGGGCAGCTGCGAACTGACATGAAGGCTTCCTCCTGACCCACCACTGGGAGTGACCTGAGTAAATGCTGCAACATTTACCTTTGCCAGTGTTGGTCCTGTATCTGCCAGGCTCTTCCCAGCTCTGCAAAGGCTGCAGCTATAGCATGGAGTGCTGCTGTGCTCCATGTGCAGAGGGCATTGCTGCAGTCAGGGATGGATGCAGGCTCTGCCTGCCACCCTGAGAAATAGCAAGACCCTCCCTACAATCCCTGTCCTCAATCAGAAACCCTCTCTCCAGCTCATTTCTCCCACCTCGGATGTGGCTGAACTCCTGGAGCGATAAAGTCCAACCTGGCAGCACACTGCTCCCAGCATGGCATGTTGTACATCAGAAAAAGAGTTGGCTGCATGGGGCAGCATTCCTGGTTCTGTGCCTGCTTGGGTCCTTTCCCAGCCTTACTCAAACTGCCTGCTTTGTGGCAGTACTGAGAGTGATAAACTTAAGAGCTGTAGCATGCCAAGCAGGTACAGGGTTATCTCTACTCCATGGCTTACCAATGCCATGCACACCCTGCTTTAAGAAATCCATGGAAAAATGGCTGCTTCAAAATAAACTACATCCATCACTGGCCCTACAGATGACACATGATGAAATGCCCTTACCAAACAGATCCTCACATTTCAGCCCAGGAGAGCATCCAAGTGTGCAGCAAAGCCAAGACAAACACAGCACTGCTCTCTCTTGGAAAGGAACGTGGTTTGAAAATCCCTGTTGTTGGCCTATCCCAGAAAGTGATTCATCCTCCCCACGGGATCTGGACTTGCCTCCGCATGTTTCACAACGCTGCCTGGCTTTATAACAGCCTGGTTGCATGTGGTGGCTCCTCACTGGTTTCTCTGCTTGCCTTTGAGTGAGGAGGCAGCAGCTCATCCTCCTCACAATGATTTTCCTCCTGCAGCATCTCTTCTTGCTGGCCACAGACTTACTGCTCGCGACGACCCTTTCCTGCCTCTTCTATGGCTTTGTATGCATTTCTATCGCATCTTTGGCCTGCTTCATTATCCTCTTCTCCTTTGGCATTGTGGAGAGGAATATTGATGTGAAAGGGAGAGCAATTGTCATCCTCGTGTCCAACAGCTCCATTGGGAGGATGTTTGCAAGGAACCTGAATAAAGCAGGTTTCAGGGTGTCTGCTGCACACTGGCCTCCTCAAGAGAAGGGGACAGCTAAGGAAGAAGAGTGCTCCTCAAGCATTGAGGTAGCCCAGCTCCACATGACTGAAGATGAGTATCAGAAGACAATGAAAACCTTCATAGAAAGCCACTTATCCCTGAAAGGTAACTTTTAGGGCAAACTTATGGATTTTGCCTACGGTAGATATCAAAATGCACAAGACTGTGAGGTGGTTGTAGTTCATCAGCAAATGCTTTAGAAAATGGGTTATAACACTCTAAGTGCATTGCTATTCTTAGTGCAAAACAAAAGATGTTGCTTTTTCCAGGGGAAAGAGCCTGCTCTGGTGGCTGTGCAAGGCCCCAGTAGACCCCAGTCCATGGAGGAAGGCAAAGCAGGCCAAGAAATGAGGGGGAGAGGGTCTCACCTTGTCACCTGGGGAGACAAGAGATGAACAAGGAGGAGCAGACACTTGGACAGTGACCCAAGAGGAAGGAATGTGTCTGACTTTAACTTCTTCTGGATTAAAATGCCTGAGCTCCCTCTTGTCTTCTTGCCTGCTGTGGGATTCCTAAGAGCAGTCAGGTTGGAGCTTTGGCTGGCAGGTTGGGACAGGGTCCCTGGACCACACTGTGGGGACCTGGGACAGCACAAGGCAAGTGATGTCTTAAAGGGGATGGCTGCAAGCACTGCTACTGGGCAGTGCTCCAGTGCTGTGAGATGAGGGGTGCCCATGGGCAGGCTGGTTTAGACCCTAGCTGAATTAGTTCTGCTATTCAGGAGTTTCTGTCCTCACAGCCATAACTTTACACCTATTTGGAGTGACAGAAGACTCAGCCTCAGCCATCTGGGCTGTAACCTCATTGCCTGAAGGGCTGGCGGAACCCTCTCCTCCACTGTGAACCTACCTAAGGCATGTCTGAGCAGAAAGCTCTCTCACTGCTTCACCACACTGCCTCCTTCCTTCTCCATCCCTCTCCTTCTGGTTCTTCTCTCTGTGGTTTCTCTGAGGCTCCCTTTGAGGTCTCCCCAGGGAAGCTTTTGATTGCTCCCACTGAGCTAAGATCTCTGAGAGCATCCACAGCTCACCACGACAGATAAGCCCCTTGGCATTGCTGCCCACCCCTGAAGGTATGTCTTTGTGCTCCCAGGCTCCGCACAGGAAGGACATTTTGGAAGTCAGAGCATGCACCATGAAGCCTCCCCTACTGCAGACAGCCTTCAGAAAGGTGATAGGAAACCCCAGCCAATACCTGCTGCTAGCTGCAGCTATTCAGGACCCCGTGGCACAGGTTATCTCACATTGCTTTTCTCCTCAGAAGCATCCAAAAGACCAGAAGTACCTGTGGTCAGCTCCTGTGAGACTCTGCATGGCTCAGGATACAGCCCCTCCATTCACTAGCAGCCCAGAGGCTCCAGAGGAACGGGTGCCCTGCACACTGACAGAGGGTTGCAGATCAAACGCTCCATTGCCTCCATCAGCATTTAGGCTCATTTGCACTAGTACAATTACTCTGGTAAAGACAAGACCTAAAAGCTCACAAAGCTGTGAGCCAACATATTCCTGCTCCAGAAATGAACAGCACAGACTTCCTTAACCAACAGTGCTCTGTGGGAGCTGGTGATTTCCATGGGCCTTTGCTGTTGTAATTAAATGAGGATCTATCCTAGCGATATCTGCCTTTTTTTCCTTTTGAATACCTGTGCTAGTTAAGGGGTTTTAATAGAATCATACAATGGTTTGGGTTGGAAGGGACCTTAAAGCTCATCCAGTTCCAACCCCCTGCCATGGGCAGGGACACCTTCCACTACAGCAGCTTGCTCCAAGTCCCATCCAGCCTGGCCTGGCAGGGTATTCTAGTGTAGGATCCGAGAGGTTTAACGTTTAGGATCTCCTGCATAGTATTCAAATCACAGATGGGGATATTGAAATGCATTTCCCAAGTGCTGACCCAATTGCATGACAGATCAAAGCACTGTGTGTGCGTAGGGGGGAGAAAAAGAAACCTCACAGTTTTCTTGCATTTCTCTGTTAACAGTTTCGTGTGAGTGCTGGCATTCATTCTGCAGCATTTGCTGTAATACTTTTGGCAAGGGTGAGCACCATCACCTGCCACCAGCTGATTGATAATAGAATGATTTAAACCAAACCAATAGGGCACACTGGTAGGTTCCCCACATGCAACATGCAGTTTGGTCAGCAGGTTCTGGACAAGGAGAGAAGAGCTGATATGGCACAGCATATATTAATCAGACATTACACAGCTTTCTCCATTTAGAATCTTTCTTATGCACTTTCTGCATATATGATTTTTTGTTTGCAAAGAAAGCAATTTTTGTGCTGTTTTTTAATGAAGATTTTTAATAACTTGTCCCCATAGCAGATTTTTACCATTATATCTTTGTTACTATAGGTAAAAAGCCACTTGTTTGATATAAACACAGCTTTTGAAACGCCCTTCAAAGTAACAGAGAGGAGTCGGAACTCCCTAGTCATGGGTCCTTCTAGAATTAAAAAACTGATGATGACTAAGATCATTAATTTTTTATTCCAGTAGAGGCCCAGGGGCCCAAATTTCCAGGTAGGGCAATGCCTTTGTTTTGTGCTGGCAGTACAAATTAATAAGGTGCTATTATGTTTAAAGAGATTGTAATGCAAACATACAGAGAAATGCAAGCCAGCCACCTTCCAAAGTCATAATATGCTTAACTTAGTTCATAAAGGTCTTGTGTTCTTCCAGCTTTTAACTTGTGGTGTGTTCAGATCAGATGTTTAAACAGTCTCTGTGACCAGGAGGTCAAAGAGATAGGAGGAAAAAGAGGAGAGAAGGACTCTTAATTGCTCACCTTGAGCTTGTATTATCCAGCCCTGCAAGAGCTCTTGGCACCGTGTCCAAGCGCTGCTTGAGAAACTGCTGTGTTGCTCTTTGGGCACCTTGCCTGGAAGAGCTGGCAACTGCTTCAGGATTTTCAGGGTTGACTGCAGGGAGGGTTGGGCAGGACAAGGAGGCAGAAACGTGGAGAGGGGCAAGACCCAACAGGCAGCAGCACCCTGACCTGACGCAGGCAGGGTTCAGACAACCACGGTGCGGGGCTGACTAACTGCTACAGGCTCTGCTGCCGCAGTACCATGGGGTTCACCTCATCACAGACACAGGGCTAAGTGAAATCAGTGTTTACTGCACTGTGCCCAAAGACTGGCTGTCTCTGGCTCTGCCAAGAGCAGCAAGCCCCAACAAGCTGTCAAGTGACACTGCCAGCCTGCACAGAGTTCAGTTTCCTGAATTAAACTGCCAGGACAAGCAGGATGGAGAAAGTGGATGTTTCACATCTAGTCTCAGCCTTTCTCATGATTTAGACATTATTCAAACTGTTTTTCCTCTTTAGCTGCACTCGAAACTGGAGAGACCCTGTCTTCTCCTTTTGGTGTCTTTAATGTCCCTCAGGTCTTTCTGCACTGCAGGCTGAGCCCTTCCAAACTTCATAATATCTGTGGGTCTGTAGATCACCAGTGAAGTGCACAGAGCAACCACGGTGGCAGAGCACCTGGGGGACCTGCCACCCTTTCCTTCCCTCACTCCAGGGAACTCCGAAGTTGGTTTCCCGCTTCCTTGTCACTTTTCTCTCCAACTCTTCGGAGTATTCATCACTTATCCCAGTTTTTTCCACCTACTTCCTCTTTCCTTGTTTTTCTTCCATTCCTCTGTAATGCCTCAGGTTTCTGCAGGGGAGATGACACATTGGTGTGAGCAATGCCTCTGGCTGCACAGCGCAGCCACTCGCTGCTCATGCAGATGAAGTTGCTCACAAGAGGCCTGCTGATCTTCATAGGGTCAGGATTTCATTTCTCGTACCTGAATCTCAGCTAGGACATGACCACTGCTTCATTCTTTGGTACATTTAACAGCTTCCCTCTGTCCCCATCTGTTAAATAGGAAGGGCAATACCTTTCCCACAAGCAGAGAAATAACTGATGCAAGTTAATAACATTAATTCCTAAATAATCTTAGGCCTCATATTTGGAAGACTCTTTCTCACCCTGCACTTCACCTCGGTGTTCCAAAGCAATGGGAAGTGCTTGTTTCTGAACCTTGTTCTCCAAAGGCCTATGCAGACATCTAGATCAGTGGGAGGTAACCGGCTGTCATCCTCAGCCATCTGTTCTCATACCCACAGTGCTGCTGCCAGACTGGCTCTCTTCTGAAGTTAGTCCAAGCAAGATCACCTGGATCATTTGATCTATTTAAATAGGCAGGTTTAGGTAATCCAGCTGATCACTGTCTTCTATACATCATGGGACACTCATGCACGCTCTTCATTGAATAGAGCTGTGCAGGCAGCAACACCAGCAGTGCAAGCAGAGCTAATCCTGGGCAGGGAGGGGTGTCCAGAGCTGCGGTTGCTTGCTCAGGGCTGGGTACTGAGGTGCTGGCAGAACTATACAGAGCATTGAAGAATCAAGGCTTCTTCCAAGCAGCCCCATGGCTTCTTGGACAGCTTCCAGCTCTTCTAAAGGTCAAGCTGGTTTGGCAGTTTTGTTCTCCCTTTGGCAGCAGTGGGAGATGCTCTCCTGATACTGGCACTTGCCTTGCGCCTCTCCTTCAGCATCCACTTTAGTTAGTCACACAGTTTAGTCTATGGAGGCTCTCTTGTGACAGAGATCCAGAAAGCAAGATCCTTGTGGTGGGCCTGAACAGGAGACAGAGACATTTGAACTGCTCCCTTGTGTGGTGGGCACGCTGTGGGAATTCTTTTGCTCCCTAAGGACATCAATGCAGTCGATCAAATTGGTTTATTAGAAAGTAGCCCTTCCTCATTACCTTTTCCATGCTACATTTTCCTTAAGATGAGAGGCTGGGCCCTTCATCATTCCTAAACCTCACCACAGAGGGCAAGTTCACCTTTCCTTTGCCAAAGTATAGCTTAGTGCACGAGCAAGGAAGAGTCACCACAGCCTGCCGTTCCCGCTCACTCCAGAGATGGATTGGACAGACGGGATAATCACTGACTGCAGTGAACTACAGGGGAGCAGGAATTATGAATGAACAGAGGAAACGAAATCACATACTCATGCAACTTTAAACACTGCTGCATTATTTAACTTCACCCAGCTACAACAACTGCAGGCCGCCTTGGAGAAATCAGGCCATTTTCCAGGCTGCAAATGACCATGCTTGGAGTCATGCATCAAATGATGAATTTCTGTAGCTATGCTTTTATGCCTCTAATATGGGTTATACAGAAGTCTTACATGAACTGGCTTGGAGCTATATTGCCTTTCTGTCTCCTGGGGATTTATCAAAACTAGAGAAGCACTTTGATACAGCAACAACCCAGATCCTGTTCTGAAACTAGAGGTTGGGAGAAGCTATTTATTTTAGGATAAGGGGAAATGCCCATTCAAAGCTTCTTTTGTTTTAAGCTAAGAACCTGTGAATCATCTGCAGAGGATGTGCATTTTTCTGTCTCCACAAGCAGCTATGTGTCAACACCACCGGGCATTTGATGGGAGGGCAGTTTTCACTTCCCTGAAGTGCTTTTGCAAGTCTCTTATTTCACCAGACAATGTCTGTGCCAGGAGCCAAGCACCCTGGATGTACACACAAACCCACACGATCCAAGAGTTACCCAATCCAGGAAGGCTGCAGCAACACTTCTCCTCCCTTGCGCATTGCCAGTTCCAAACGTCCATCCCCCACATCACACTGCTGCTGCACTGGACTGAGTGGGAAGGCTGTGAGCAGGAAGGGGCTGGCACCTCCGATCTGTGCAGCGCCCTCAGGACTCTGAGTGTTAATCTGGGCAGGATCAGTCCTGTCAGCTGGATTCTATAGGCCAGAGAGCTTCATGATTTCCAAAGAACAAGCCCGGCAGGCAGCTGTGTGGGAATACCCACGCATGGAAAGCAGGAGCTGGGCTGTGAACAGTGAGTCTGAGTTGTGATAGAATCCAGCAGGTACCCAGAGCCCTGATGTGCACATCAGCACTTTCATACAATCATAGAATCAGCCAGGATGGAAAGTCAAGGCCATCCAGTCCAACTGTTGCCCAGCATTGCCAAGGCTATCACTAACCCATGGCACTGAGGGCCTCATCTACACAGGTTTGAATGCTTCCACGGATGGTGATTCCACCACTGCCCTGTTCCAATGCCTGAGCACCCTTCTGGTGAAGGCATTGTTCCTATTATCCAGTCTAAACCTCCCCTGGCACAGCTTGAGGCCGTTACCTCTTGTCCTTGTTTATCTGCTTGTTGCTGGCTGGAGGATTTCTGTTTGCACACCCAGACCTTTAAGCAATAACTAAAATGCATATTGGTCTGCCATGTATTAAGAAGTGGGTTATTTTATTTGCATGCATTCAGGACATGTTGTTATGCTCACTGCTAATACCAGCCATGCATGTAATATTATGGGAAGAGGGGGTGAAAGAGCCATATGCTGCTGTGACCTTCTTCAGCTTTCTTCCAAATCTTACAGTTGCAGACAACATGAACAGGAATGGATCATTTCTTAGAAAGAAACTAAACAAAGCCCAGGTAGTTGGATATTCACGTTACACTGCGTATATACTCTTCTACTCCTAAATTCTGCCAGAAGCCTTCTCTAGCATCCTAAAGCAATACTCCTCACACTGCCCCCGCTTAGCTCATATGAATTTTACTCCCATGCTCTAAATTTACCTTACAGCAAACCCCAGACAAGTTCCATTTCCGAGCTTCATCCATCATTAAACCACACAAGACTGAAGGGTGTTTTTAGCGATCACCAGAAAGACAGAGATACTTGTGACACGTTCCTGAAACAAAAGATCAACACATTTCCATGCAATTGCAGTGGTAGGATTAGATGCAAGGTAACAGAAAAGCAGAAGTCTCTGGGAAACTCTTTATTTACCACTTGTATGTGATGCAAAACTGATTTCTGGCTCTGTGAGCATTGGAAATATTCGCAGATGTTACTTAACCTTGATGCTAATTTAAACATGCCCCAAACAAGAGCTTAACCCTGTACCAGTTTAGAAACGTTGTGTGTCTTTAACCAGAGTGGGACAGCTTCCACCAGACAAACGTTATTCGGTATTTGTTACTGAACTCCTGAGTACTTATTTACTTCAAATCTACTCTCTTGACATTTCCCATCCAACTGAGAAACTCTTTTCTCAACACTTATGCTGCAACCTCCCAGGTAACACAGAGGAATGACTGCGGCATTGCCAGTAGGAAGAAGTGGGCAAGGACAAACTCTACAGAGCTCCCCTTACTGCAGGACACTGGGCTTGGCCTGGCCTGTGGTCAGTTCAGCCCAGGGAGCTTTGCTTTGGCACTGGATTGTTCCTCCAGCTCCCTGGGGAGGCTCCAGGAGGAAATGCCTGGTGGGTAGAGCCGGTGGTGGTAAATCCTCTTAAAAATCCCAGCACAGAGCCCAATCCCACCCCATGTCGGCTGATTCAGGAATATTGCCTTACATGCAGCGCTTTGTTTTGGCAACAGTCTGCCACCAGAGGATTAAAAATCAACCTGGTTTGCAGGTCTATGGATTATAAATGCACGTGGTGAAAACCTCTTAGAATTGATGCTCTGTTCTAGTCAAGTGATTTGTTATGGAGATATTGTCCAAAAACCAGAGCCTTCCTTCTGTTCTTGGGTGGTTTTCCCTACTTTCTGGAAGCACATTTATTATTCTTATGGCTGGGTCAAATAGTTTGAAACCTATAAGTCATCTGATACAAAACTGTCCTTCCCAACAGCCGTGCCAGGTAGTGTTGATTTCTAACCCCAGACTAAATGGAGCTAACTTTAAAACAACAGACTGGTAAAGAAGAAACAGTTCTTTTCAATAATGAATAGTAATAGTAATTCCTTCTGTAAAGAGACTGCCGTCAAAGCACCATTTCCAGTGGTTAAAACAGACACTTATGTCTATATGTTTACCTGGCACTACCCCTAATCGCTTTCCCCATTCCCCAGAGGCTCTTTCCTATGGGTCTCAACATAGTTAAGTTCCATTCTGCCTTGTCCCAAAGGTGGAATCACAACACGAAGACCTCAAGTCCATTTAAACCTTACAGCTGTGCCAAACAACCCAGAAAGTTGAGTTTTCCAGCTCCTGAAAACCCATTTTGTATTTGAACTTCCTTTCGCTGTAAAAGCCCAAGTGCCTGTTCTCCATTAGAGCCTTGTTTTCCCCACTCCCATCATTAAATTAATTGAGATGTCATCAATACAAAACTAAAAATCCATTCAGGTTTCTTGCCTTCCACTCCTCCCCTCTCGCCACCTCTGTGGTTTCATATTTACATGTATTAAAAATGCATTTTCTCTCTTTGCTTGCTCCCCAAGACTCGTGCAGCACCAGGAAAGCTTTTAGTCCTCATCAGAGATTCAGATTTCCATCCTGCTTTCAATTTATGGAGACCACGTTTTCCAATGAGTAAACACACTGATGGAAAATTCCTGATCGGTTCCCATAACCATACAAACCATGAGAGAGGGACTGTGCCCTTCTTTATCCATCAGGAGGAGCAGACTTCAGTGTTGTTTGGATAAGGTCCAGAAACTAAAAATGCAGGCAGAAATAGGAGAATAAATTACAGCCTTTAACAATAAATGTCTATAATCCATCAGAAACAGCATCCCCAAATGTCTGAATGCTGGAAAGAGTGGTGGCAAGAGGAATGCTGCTACCATCCATTTGCTCTTTGCACCTCTCTTTAGACCTCTCTAGCGGATTTGTTATTCATGCCACCAGCTCCAGAGCACAGGTCATGTCTATGTGTCAGTCATGTGGATTGACATTGTCTGATGCAAAACAGGGTGATGCACTGACTCTGCAACCTAAACACGGGAGCAGGGGAATGAGGACCTTAACACTGTTTTCTGAGAAGCAGGGGACAAGGCAAGTCTTGCTGCTCACTCCCTGAGGGATGTGCTGCAGACCATGATTACAATACATCTGACACTGCACTTTAACAATCAGATCTGACAAGTGAGATGTAGGATCAATATCTGATAGATGAGAATGACACAGGGAGGTAAACCATGTGACAAGCAGTTGCATCCAGTATTGATGTGAATCAGGGGTTCAGTCCAAGTCTCCTTTCTGAGGGCTAGCATTACAGGTGTGGACAGATGAGAGGAGCCAGCCACCACCCAGCATGTCTTTTGTTACAGCTTTCAGCAAACATGGCACAGGCACAGACAGTTCATGGTCAGAAGAATTCACCCGGAGCCTTCCTTGGGCTTTTGCAATAACACTAAGGAAACACTTTCCTTCAAACCTTATTCCACTCTCTTTCCTTAAAGCAAAGCAGGGCACTTCTTTCCTTAAGCAGGAAGTCACCATTCCTTCAACCAGAAGCCATCCTTTCACCTCTCCTTCACATCCACTGTCTGGAAACAGCTTCCATCAGCCACTAGGTTTAAAGGACATATGGGTAGACACTGCATTTTATGGGTCAGAGCCCTCTTTTGAAGTTAAGTAAGCAAACAGATAAAAATCCCCTCTCAAAGATTATCCACTACACCACAGACACACAGGCCCCAGTTCTGATTCATCTGCCCTATAGAATAACAAACTTTCAAACCCAGCTTTGCCCCTCTATGACATTTGGATGCAATGGCTTACCATTACAAAGGTAATAAGGGAGTAAGTGCCTTAAAGAGAACAAGTCCCAGCGAGTGATGGTTTCTAACAAATGCCATTTGATTTTTCCTCAAATGTATTTCTTGGAAAAGACTTGACTTGCTTCGCTTCTAAGAAAAGTAATGTGCTAATGCTTGCCTGATGATAAAATTGATCTGACCTTCTGCAAATAACCTGACATCACGGCGTGTAGCTGAGCCTTTTGAAGTGCATTAGGTTGTTCATCCAACAGGGCTTTCTCCTGTTTATTCTGTACGGCCTCTTCATCTGAATGATGGAAACGTTTCCAAAGCTTTCCTAAAAATAACTTCAAGCAACTGATACAAAAAATAAAGGTTTGAAATTCCAATGGAATATGTAATAACACATTTCAATGGATGTGGGAAGGAATAACTGTCTTTGGAGCAGCATTACTTTTACACTCTAAGTCTTGCAAACTATGGCCTCCCTCCTCCCCAGTGTGAATGGCGGTTATAGAGCTTATTATGTTCAGGTTTTCAATCAGAAATAGTTGCAAGTGGCAATATTTCATCTGGAGAAACATAATGATGTAGTTCAAGACTGAGCTGAATGAGTTAATGTAGCTGATACCCTGTTAATTTGACAGGCATGTATGGGCTGATGAAGAAGCCGTCCATTCTGATATGGGAAGAAGTGGAACCAGACACACAAAGCTTACCTGTGAGAAAAACCTCCTCTAAATGGAAGAAGGTTTTTAAGGCTCCAGGTAGGAACCACTTACTGCAGTCAAGTACAATTGAACATATTGTATTTCTCTAATGAAGTCCAGGTGATGTCTTTAAAATGTTGTAGCCATTAAGGTTTTTTCCCTTAACATGGTTATCGAAACCAAAGTCCTTTTTCATGGCCACTCCTCACCAATGTTGGTCACTGACAGCTTAGAATGTGTTAAAGGTGTTAAGACTGGGCTTATAACTAAGTTCACCTGGATAGGACAGAGCCAACATGTGCAGTATCAGCTCTGAAAAGCCCCCACTGTCAAGGGGCCACCTGAGCTCCCTACTTTGGCATAGGAAAGAAATAAACCCCCACGGCTCCCATCACCAAAACACAATTCAGTGGCTGGCAGCACTGGGCCTTTATCAGATGGCAGAAGTTCTCCTCCTGGTTAGCTCTTCACACACAAGATACTACAGCCGCCGTGTTCACTGGAAGAGGTTTGTTATCAGGGCTAGCTGTTTATAGGAAGGAAGACTTAGAAATAGCCCGCTAATTAAAGCATGAGTTTATTTATATGTCACATTCATTGAGAGTTATTTATTTGCTCTATAAATGTTTGCATTACCAATTATATTATTTAGTTTAAGTTGCATGCCAAGTCTCCTCTGCAAGACTTGTCACCATCTGAAGGTGTTCTTCAGGCTTGCAAGAGCCTCAGCACTAAAGGCAGATCCTGGCTGTAGACTCCCAAGAAAGCACTTCGCTTTCTTAGAATCACAGAATAGTTAGGGTTGGAAAGGACCTTCAGATCATCCAGTTCCAACACCCCTCCCATAGGCAGGAACACCTCACACTAAACCATGGCACCCAAGGCTTCATCCAACCTGGCCTTGAACACTGCCAGGGATGGAGCACTCACAACCTCCCTGGCCAACCCATTCCAGTGCCTCACCACCCTCACAGGAAAGAATCTCTTCCTTATATACAATCTAAACCTTCCCTGTTTCAGTTTGAACCCATTACCCCTTGTCCTGTCACTAATGAAGAGTCCCTCCCCAGCATCCCTATAGGCCCCCTTCAGGTACTGGAAGGCTGCTTAGCAAAGATGAAGAGAGGAATGGCAATAAAAGCTATAAGAGGAGGTAGCTAAACTGTCCTTCATGATAGAACAGAAAAAGTAGGCATCTTGTCCTCCTTTCCCAAGTGATGCTCATTAGCTGTGGAGTATATCACAGAAACACATGGGGTAAACAACCAAGAAATGTGTCACCCAGCTCCCTGTATCACCACCTCTACCATGACCCTCCACCAGCCCCTGCTCTCAAACCCAGCCAGCACTGGGGGGACCAGTGCTTGTGGCCACCCTGCTGCTGGCTGCCATTACCTAGTGCTCATTTGAGGGATGCAGTGCTCTCTTGCACAGTGTGGAGGGAGCTCGGCTTGTGAGCAGCCTCTTCCCCATTCTAACCTTCCTCCTGTCCCCAGTGAAAAGGGCACTGATAGGAGTGGGACCAGGGAGCAGTTCCTCTGGGTTGTTTGCTTTGGGAATCCAAAGCCTATGAAGGCTTTTATTCATTTTTATATATTTTTATCTATATATAAAATATATCATTATATGATTATATTATTGAAGATGATTTTATTTATTTCTTGGACACAATAATGTTCTTTTGCTGTGGAGCGAGTGGTTGAAACAGCAGCATTTTTCTCTTTACAGCCCTCTGTGTCACAGTCCTCTCTTACCTAGTGAACTGTGCCTTGACTTTCCTGAAGAGAAGCCTGAAGCTCCTTGTGCCTTCGCTGGAGTCCAAAAACTGAGAGGTGAGCAACCATGCTCACAGCTCAGTTACATGCACCTCAGAACTAAGCAGCATCCACTGTAACGGCAGCTTTTATCCCTGCTGGGACAAGGAAGGATGACCCACCCAGAAGGAAGAGGGCTGGGAAAGCATCCTTGGAACAGGCTCCTGCCCCCTCCAGCATTCTGACACCTGAAGGACGCTGCCCTCCTGCACCAATCCAGCCCCACAGAGTCCAGCCTGGGGCACAGCCACATGCACCCAGCTGCCCGAGGGGCAAAGTCAGACCAGATTTGACTTGTGCTGCCTTAACTGGTAAATGCTGTCCTATACTACCTGAAACAGCTGTAAAATCACAGCTGTCAACACTGGTGCACATTCACATATGTAGAAATCTCACATGTATCAAGTGATGCATCCCAAATGTGCATTAAATGACTAACAAATACAGACACAAAACCTTTTGCAGGGTCTGTCATTGGTGGGTGTTCACCCAGAGCTCAGTTCTGCCCTGCAAGCACTGCCACCAAATCACTGGGGGACATCAGGCTCTCCCAGCAAAGGGGCACGGGAGGTGCTTCAGAGCCTGCTGCTACACAAGCAGACCCTCCACTGAGCTCTGCAGCCAGACCTGCAGCAGATACGGATCAGTCACAAAAGCAAGACCAGCCAGCTCCATCTCCAACACTGAGGCAGAGCATTAGCTGCTCTCCAGCATCTCATTGATATTTAAGCAGCACAGTAGTTGCTTTTAGAGGGCAAACCCAAATATACCCTGTAGCTTCTTCATCGCTGGATCATTTCTTCTCCGTTCCTGTGGTCTCACTGCTGCAGGCTGTGATGGCTTTGGAATTACATTCGCTCCAGCACATGGCTAGGAGAACTGAAATGGTATATTCCCAAGCATCCCTGCTTGAACCAAAGCACCCAGAGCCTGCTGTGATTCACTGATCCAGGCTAAATCCCCTAAAAGACAGCAAATGAGATGGATCTTCAGGTATCCTCACTTCTTGGTCTAATCTTTTCATGGTAAAGGGGAGGAGATCTCTGGCTCTCCATCTAACACTGCTTTCAGGTGTCTATATCTCAGTAGTATCTTTGCACTGACCTTTCTGAGTGTTGGATCAGGGCCATCAAGCATGGTGCAGATGCCATGTTGAACATATAGGTGGGTATCTGAAGTTCCTGTTCATGAGGAACTGTAGTGACAGGACAAAGGGTAATGGGTTCAAACTGGAACAGGGGAAGTTCAGGTTAGATGAGGATGTGAGGATGGTGAGGCACTGGATTAGGCTGCCCAAAGAAGTGGTAAATGCCCCATTCCTGGCAGTGTTCAAGGCCAGGTCAGACAGGGCTTGGAGCAACCTGCTCTAGCATGAGGCATCCATGCCCACGGCAGAGGGCTGGAACTGGATGAGCTTCAGGTGTTTTCTAACCCTGACCATTGATGAAATTATCTGTTCCTCCCTCTGCAATGAGTGTGCCAGTGGCTGCAGCGATACAGGGCAGGTGTGATGAGGGAAGGGATGCAGTAAAATGGCAGCATGAATTAAGTCAGCTGAAACGAGTGAACAGCACTGAAGAGCTAAACCTCTCCTGGTGCCTTTCAGCCAAGAAGGAAACCCATGGAGCGCTACATGGTAATCCTGTCATGCCACAATGAAGCAATGCTACGGAAAGGAGCATAGCTGGGATCAGAAGTGACAAACTCCAGGCAGGGGAGGATTACGGGTGGTGACTTCAATTGCAAGACAACAAGAAACTGGATGAAGACTAAAAGCACCTCCTGAACCATGAGACAGGTCTTTGATTCCTTTGCGAGCCTAATCTGTAAGGAAGAGACTGAAATACTGGGATGTACACCCAAACATCTGAGGTGAAAGGAAATAGAGGAATAACTCTGCTGGGAAGAAAAATGCAAGGTCTTGGTTGTCATTATCTAAAAGCACCACTCAGAACTGCCTGACTGATGATATGAGATGTCACCCACCCAGGGAGCTGGATCTAGAGAGGAAAAGGAAAGCTTTCGAAACAGCTTCCATAAGACATTAAACCAGCTTAATATCAAACAAGAGTGAAAACAAACATTTTAATTCCAGCATATCAAAGCACTGGCAGAGAACCTGCTAAGGCAGAAACTTCCCGAATGAAAAGCTTGGGGTTTTAGCCTTTACGTATTTGGCAAATAACATGTTCTATGAATAAAGCCAAAGCTATATGTTCTGCAGAATGTCCTAGAAAAGGTTTCCTTTAGCCAGAACCCCATTTTGAGCCAATCATCAACTCCCTCTATGCATAATCCCATTGTGTGCACATAACCTTCTGCAGTTTGAGTTGATAATCATTATTTTCTCCTCCAAACCATTGCAGGGGATGTGTGTGGGTTGCTACATGACTATGCTATTCCCCCAAAGTCGCCTTCACTCAAAGGAGAACGTCTGCTTGTATACACAGCAGTGTTCATGGCATGAAACTAGAGACACTATGTGAGCAAAGCTCCTGGAGACTTCAGTGGAAGTTTTGCTTGCCCGAGGACTTGGGAATGGCCTACATTTGTTTATAAAGCTTTCCTGTCCTTTGGGATACAGTAAACTACTGCACAGAAGCAAAATATTATGACTGTGAGGCACTAATACCATGAGATAAGTTATAATAGAACTGCACTTGAAAGTGTGTTTAATACATATTGCAAACTAACACTGAAGTTCTAGGCTGCTGAAGCTGAGTAAGGGACCTGAATGCCCACTTGCTTTTAATTTGATGGGTGTCCTGGGTTTAGCAGTGGCAGTCATCTTTTTCTTCTTCATACTAACTGGTGCAGCACTGTGGTTTTGAGTTTCGGCCTGGGAACAGCACTGATAACAGCAATGTTTTTAGTTACTGCTCAAATGTTCAGTCTGAGCAAGGACTTTGTGAGCCTCGTGCTCTGCCAGGGAGGAGGGGACACGTTCCTCTGCCAGGAGGAAGAAGGGACAGGACACCTGACCCAAACTGAGCAAAGAGGTATTCCATACCATAGCACGTCATGCCCAGGATGTAACTGAGAGTTACCCGGAAGGGCGAGTGCTCTGAGGGGGTTGGAGGAGGTATTGGGTCAGTGCTGAGTTGGGTTGGGGTGTCGGGAGTTATCTGTCGGTGGTTGGTGAGATGCTGTATTCTTTTCCCTTGTTATTTCCTTTATCATTATCATTATTGTTGGTAGCAGCAGTGATTTGTGTTATACCTTAGTTACTAAACTGTTCTTATCTCAACCTGTGGGAGTTGCATTCTGTTGATTCTCCTCCCCATCCCTCCGGAAGCAGGGGGAGGGCAAGAAAGGGGGGTTCAGTGAGTGAATGAGCTGCGTGGCTGGGTTTAAACCACGACAGTGGGAATGAGGGATTTGAATTCCTGAACTAGTCTTGAACATTTCATTATTGATGCACAACAAAAAGAATTGAGGTAACCTGCTTCTAAAGGCTACAAACCTGGCTAAAAGGTTTCGCCAACATCTTTCGGGACACATCCCCGCAACCATGCTGCATTAAAATTAGAGACTTTCAGAAATCCCTGAAAACATTCCAAGTTTCAATGAACTTTTTCCAAAAACCCGATTGTCGTGGTTTAAACCCAGCCAGGCAGCACGTTCACTCACTCAACCCCCCCCAGCCCTCCCCTCTTTCCTCCCCGCTCCCAGAGGAGTGGGAGGAAAGAAGAGCCGAAGAAATACGACCCCCGCTGGTCCAGATAACAACAATCCAGTCACTAAGGTATAACACAAATCACTATTGCTATCACCAATCATAATAACAAGGAAAACAAGGGAAGAGGGTACGATACCACCCGCCGAAAACGAGCCCGACCGGGAAGTTCCCTCTCCTTCCGGATCACTCCCAGTTACCCCCTGGGCATGACGTGCTATGGTATGGAATACCATTTTGGTCAGTTTGGGTCCTGTCCCTCCTTCCTCCCGGCTTCCCCTCCTCCCCAGCAGAGCATGAGGCTTGCAAAGTCCTTGGTCAGGGCAAACATCGCTCAGCAACAACCAAAAACATCGGCCTTATCAGCCTTGTTCCTGGGTTAAGTCAAAACACAGCTACTAAAGAGAAGCAAAACTGACTGCAACTGCTGAACCCAGGACACCGATTCAAACAAATGCTTTTCAATAGGTCACTTTGATCCATTTAATGTAAGTCTATTTAAAGAAAACCAACTTTACCACCAGACCCTCTATTCTACAACTCAGAGCAGAAACAACTGATCACCCAAGTCCTGTTCTTTCTCCCCATCCCCAACTGTAATACTTCCTTCTCTTTACCCTTTTTAAGCAAGCACAGACTTGGATTTCAAACACAACAGTTTTGCCGGGCAATGGAGGAGCAGAGGGAAGCTGGTTACATGAACACATCCTTTCACCATTTGAAAACGTGTTAGTAACTGATCTAGGAGCCAATGCTATTCCTTCCTGGATGTCTGTCTGTCTGCCTCCTCTGGGTTAAATACTCTTCAGCATTGTCGTTCTCTTACTAGCAGTCTCTCTCCACTTTTCTCCAGGCTTTCCTCTCCTGAGTAGAGGTCACCACACAGAGCTCCACTGAAGCCAGAGCCCAGCCTGCAGACACCATCCACCTCCATAGTGAACACTGGGGGCGTTTCAGACAGCCAGGGCTATGAGGTGGGAGATTTCCCTTTATGTGCCTGCTGTGTTCTAGGAAAAACATTCCGGGGAGGAGAAAGAGGAAGGAGGGGGCAGGAGAGCAATATAATAATGATTAGTGTAATGGGATTTGCTATTCTTGTTAATAGTTTAATCAATACAAACATTTACTGAACCCTCTTACATCCCTGCCATGATCAGGTTGCTTTATATTTAGCTTAGCACTCACAAGCCATAGTTAGCATCATCTGCATCTCTACTCCCTGCTTACTTCTGCAGCAAAAAAAAAAAAAGCCAGGATTGGGATTTTCCATACTTAAAATCCCAGCCACGCACAAGTGACTTCCTCAGCCCCATGCTACGGTGTGTGTCCTCTTTGTGCTGGTACACCAGACACACAGAGGTGACGGGGTCACAACCCATGATATGGGTCTCAGGATACGAGCAAGTTAATTGCATAGGTGCCATGCTCCAAGACACCACTTGCACCACTCACAAGTGGAGCCACACACGCTTGTCACCTGCACTGGAGACAGCCCAGCACCTCTAAAGCTTTGCAGATCACACACAGTTGAATCCTGCACTTCTCACACATTCCTTGAAGGAATGACGTAGTAGAAGCCACTGTTTTGACAGTTCATCAATTAGATACTGAAGATCCATAAGAGCTAGGAAAGGAGGGATGTAGGAAGGGAGAAGGCACAACTGATGACAGGGTGGACAGCACCAGTCCCAGAGATCAGCATGGTGAGGTTGGGGGAGCTGCACTGGCTTTGCAGTTGTTGTTGCTATTTCATACCATGATATTTACAATATATTACTAGTATCATACCACGGGATGTAGCACATGCTCTAAGGAGCCACAAGCCTTTCTTACACCCTTATTCTTTAGCTTGATTTTAGGCAGAGAAAGAGAAAGCTTGCCTTAAGTTTTGCTTTCATTTCTCTATAGTGCTAAAAGCATGTAAAACGTCCTGCTGGTGTATGAGTATAAAGCTGAATTAAAAGGCTTGTAACTGGCTTTGCAATAAGCTGAGAGAATCTCCAAACTGACAACTGCAAGGGGTGGGGGGGAGATCTACTGAAGGCAAATTTCCCTGCAGAACATTGCTCACCATTGGGGGGCACTTCCCACACACAGAACCATGTCCCCATGGCCTCACACAGGGCAAGTTGTACCATTTATAGCTGCCAGTCACATCACTGGAACAGCCAATACCACTGGCAGCATCCAAGGAGCACAGATACCACACTCCAGAACACAGGAGCTCTGAAACGCATAGTCACAAGCTTAGCTTGCCATCCAGGGGGACCCTGACACACTTGTGAGCTGGGCTGATGCCAACCTCATGAAGTTTAACCATGACAAGTACAAGGTCCTACACCTGGGTTGGAGCAATCCCAGGCACAGCTACAGGTTGGGCAGAGAAGAGATTCAGAGCAGCCCAAGGAGAAGGACTTGGGGGTGGTGGTCAATGAGAACATGAACGTGAGCCGACTGCAGTGTGAGCTTGCAGCCCAGAAAGCAACCATATCCTGGGCTGCATCCAAAGGAGCGTGACCAGCAGGTCAAAGGAGCTGATCCTGCCCCTCTACTCTGCTCTCCTGAGACCTCACCTGGAGCATTGTGTGCAGTTCTGGTGTCCTCAACATCAAAAGGACATGGAGCTGTTGGAGCAAGTCCAGAGGAGGCCACAAGGATGATCAGGGACTGGAGCATCTCCCATAGGAAGACAGGCTGGGAAAGTTGGGGCTGTTCAGCCTGGGGAAGAGAAGGCTGCATGGAGACCTCCCAGCAGCCTTCCAGTATCTGAAGGGGACCTATAGGGATGCTGGGGAGGGGCTCTTCATGAGGGACTGTAGTGACAGCAGAAGGGGTAACAAGGACAAGCGTGACCAGCAGGTCCAAGGAGGTGATCCTGCCCTTAGATTCTAAGTCTAATTTATTTTGACATCTCCTATGAACAAAAGAGGAGAACAAAACCCAATCATGGGCAGTGCTGTTGTATCAGAATGCAAAAGTACAACTGCAAGAAACATGTCTTTTGGGTGGGAAGGTTTTCTGGGGCTTTTTAAAAGTTATCATTTAAATAAGAAAGAAGCCACAACTTTCCCTTGTGTCACTTGGATGCACTTTGCACTGCACGGTGTCACAGGTCAGCTCATGCCCAAGGCAAAGCCTGAAATACCATCTCCCATTGGAGCTTCAAGATTGTCACCACACAAACATATGCAAACAGACACAAATACTGATGACTCAGCAATACAGGAATAGTTGCATGCTTCTCACTAGAATAAGAACAGTTCTATCCTGCCTACAGTCACACCAGAGCAACAAACCTCAGACCCACTGCTATGCTAAACCTCTGCGGTAGGAGTAGAGGGCTCCAGCTCCTTTGTCTCTTTTCCAATGGATGCAAGAACCTGCCCCCCTGTATAGAGAGCATAGCTAAAGTGATGGAAGCATTACAGTGGCACACAGGGAAAAGAGAAAGCTGAGGGGTCTGGAGTCCTAATCCATCATTCTGGGAGCCATTTATGTGCCAGACAAGCTTTGGGTAACTCTGCAGACCCATTGCCTCACAATATTTGAACTTGGACATCTCCGTCAAGGCTTACATGCAAACCTGAACCTTTTCAAGAGTCTGGATTTAGGAAACTGAGGTGCAGCTGATCAGATGTGGGCTATTCCACCAATTAGTCAGTTCTCCTAAATTCCATGGAACTGCTTCCTTAGGAATTGGTCCACAGACAGAACTCAAAAGCTGAGCAAAAGTCTTTGCTCTTTCATGTTTGCAGTATTCCTCTATTTGGATGCAAGAATGCATTTTCTTAGTTGAAAGCCTAATAGGAGCTTTATGATGGATAAGTAGCCAACTTAAAATGTCCTGGTAGGTTTTAATGTGTCTTTTCTTAGAAATCAGCAAGTGGCTAGATGCAGGAATTGGGAATTCTCTTCAAGTAACAGGAATGGGGCTTTCAAAGAAAACACCATCAAAATCATTACAGTGTCACATGTGAAGTGAAACATCACGTACGGGGATCCTACTTGCACAGTTAATGGAGATGTTATGTGCAGACAGCTCTAAGGAAGAAATTACCTTTGATTAAGAATAAAAAGGGAGACTGAGGGTCCAGAAATTAGCTACAGGGAAAAAAAAAACCCACAAAATAAAGATGCAAAAACATTAAGCAGACTCTATGAAGAGGTGTGGATGAAAGGAAGAGCCCAAATGCTGACAAAACTCATAGCATTTGGTGGCTAAAAATACCAGTATTGTCACCTTGTCTGCAGTATATAAGGTATTGTCTGCTGTTTGGAGAGCTGTAAGAAACCTGCTCTGCATTACTGCTCTCTACCAGCCACTGAAAATACCAACATGTAAGGCTAAGGCAAAATAGAATCATAGAACCATAGAATAGGTAGAGGTGGAAGGGACCTTAAGCTCATCCAGTTCCAACCCCCACTGCCATGGGCAGGGACACCTCACACTAAACCATGACACCCAAGGCTTCATCCCACCTGGCCTTGAACACTGCCAGGGATGGAGCACTCACAACCTCCCTGGCCAACCCATTCCAGTGCCTCAGCACCCTCACAGGAAAGAATTTCTTCCTTAGATCCAATCTAAACCTCTCCTGTTTAAGTTTGAGCCCCTTACCCTTTGTCTTGTCACTACAGTCCCTCATGAAGAGTCCCTCCCCAGCATCCCTATATGCCCCCTTCAGATACTGGAAGGCTGCTCTGAGGTCTCCACGCAGCCTTCTCTTCCCCAGGCTGAACAGCCCCAACTTTCCCAGCCTGTCTTTGTATGGGAGATGCTCCACACCCAACTCTAAGTTAACACACTGATCAATGAGTGAGTTTCAAGTTAGAACGTGTGATTTACTCATTGCTGTGTGTACTCTCCTACCCTGTTCCTCCCTGTGCTTATACATTCAATATTTCCCAGTCCCAAAGTGGAAAACCTCTGTATATCTACAGCTGTACTGCCTAGAAGACAAGATTTCCTTACATCAATACAAAGTTATTGGCAATGACTTAGTTAAATTCACCTAGATTTATGCTAGTAGAGAAGTGTAAATTAACCCTAGTGGAACCAAAGGTCTAGAAGGGATTTCCAGAAGTCATTCAGTCCATCCATGTGTGTAAAGGAGGCCTTGCATAGGCTATTCCTGACACAGAGAGGTCTAGCTTGTTTTCAAAGCATCGGACTCACCTCTCTAGGAGAATCTGTTCAAGTCCTTCACGTTCCCTTAGCCTCAGATTAATTCCTAAAAATAAAGTGCCCTGATTTTCCCTCAAAGCAGTTTAGCCCATAGCTTCTTGGCCTAACTGCAAGGGTCAGAAAAGCCAAAGCATCCTCTTCTTCCTTTGTGGCAGCTGACTATGGTTTGGAAGAGATTTAGTCTCCCTCTCCTGAGGGCAACCCCCCCTCAATTGTCCCTTATAGACTGACTTTTTTGATCATCTTACTGCTCTCCTTTACATACTCAACCATTTTCCAGCTTTGTGTCATGGTTTTGGCTGGGATAGAGTTAATTTTCTTCCTAGTACCTGATGCAGTGCTGGGTTTTGGCTTTAGCCTGAGAACAATGCTGATAACACACCAATGGTTTAGTTGCTACTCAGTAGCACTTACCCTGATCAAGGACTTTTCCATCTCATGTTCTGCCAGTGAGGAGGATCACAAGAAACTGGGAGGGAGCAGATACAGGACACCTGACCCAAACTAGCCAAAGGGATATTCCATGCCACAGCACGTCATGCCCAGTATAGAAACTAGGGTAAGTTTGCCAAGAGGTGCCAATCACTGCTCGGGGATGAGCCGGGCATCAGTCAGTGATGAACAACTGTATTGTGCATCACTTAAGGGAGTTGGGGGGGGGCAGGATTTATTCCTTCCTCTTTTTATTTCCTATTATTATTATTATATTTTACCTTATTTCAGTTATTAAACTGCTCTTATCTCAACCCATGCCTTTTTTTTACCTTTTCCCCACTCCTCCTCCCCATCCCACTGGGAGTGGGGGAGTGAGCATGTAGCTGTGTGGNGGGGGCAGGATCCTTCCTCTTTTTATTTCCTATTATTATTATTATATTTTACCTTATTTCAGTTATTAAACTGCTCTTATCTCAACCCATGCCTTTTTTTTACCTTTTCCCCACTCCTCCTCCCCATCCCACTGGGAGTGGGGGAGTGAGCATGTAGCTGTGTGGTACTTAGTTGCTGGGCTTAAACCAGCACACTCAGTCCTGAGCCATACTTGCCAAAAGCAAACACTGTGCTTCTGTTTATAAGCACGGAGCTGACTGCAAGGATTATGGCACTTGCCATAGTGGCAACAGTCCTGCTTATACATTTGATGAGCCTCTTCTGCAACAGCATGGCCTTGCTTATTCACTATCAGCTTGTGAGCCGTCAAAAGCTTTCATCCTTATTGATGAATCAACTACATATGTAGTTGTTGTTCCCCAACCTGTTATAACTATATAAGAACCTATATTACATTTACTGCAATAGATCAATCCATCTTCAGCACAGGGATGATGCTCTATCTCAGCTGAATGGCAAGCTGGGTTAGGGTTTTTACTGCATCCCCAGCCTGCAAAGATCATACTGAATTCTAATCCTGCCCAGTGTGCTCATAGCCTTTGCCAGCACAGTGGCAGCTGCAAATCTGAACTGTATACTCGCCCTTCCATCAGATCATATATGGAAACAAGAGACTTGCACACAAAACAGCCCCCTCAGAACCTCCCTCAAAAGCTTCCTGCTATCAGTGTTCCAACCAGTTTGCATCCAGGTATTTTCATCCATGCCATCCTCATAAGGACGCAAGTGAAACTGCTCCAAAACACAAACCAGTCTCAATGAGTTATCCTAAAGGAGTGGGAAATTAGATTGGTTTGTGTCTCTTGCAGCTCAAAAAGCTCCATGCTACCTGTTGCTCATCCCCTCTTGTTCTTCTGGGTGCTCACAGATAGTCAGTTTGGTTATTTGTTTATTTGTTCCAGTGTTTTTCCAGGAACTGAAGCTAAACTGACAGGTCTGTAATTCTAGTCCTCTTTGTTAGCACCACTTTCGTACCCATGAGCTCAAACCTGCACACAGAACTCCTGGGCTCTGCTCCAACAGACCACTATAGCATGTATTTAATTGCAAGAGGGAGAGACATCTGTGGCTGTGGAGGGGATGAGTCACATGCTTAATGCTATGCATGTGCTTGGATGCTTTTCTACTTCTAAGAATGGATAGAGTAAAAAACACCAAAAAAGCTACAAAACAACAAAAGCCAACACATCAAACATGAGCAAAACAAAGGTGTGTTTTTATACAGCGCTTCTGATGTTAAGAATGCAAATGCCAACAAATGCTAAACACTGATCTCCACTGATGAGTCAAGAGCAGGGATCATTCTGTTACCCTGTGGTCATCTCCACTATAATGACTTCTTTTGCTATTGTGCTGCTTCATTATCTAGCTTTGTTAGCTCTATTTCAAATCTCCCGTACCTTAATGCCTGTTACATTATACCTCCAGCAAGCTTTTTTCAGCCTTACAAGTCCTTTCATCTAGAGAGCTAATGGATTAGATGTCACTTACTCTGTCATGAACTGCTACAGACCCCTCTCATAGCAGCTTTCTGTGCATTTCAGGTGTATTTTTATGTGTCTGAAAGCCACAGTACTGACAGCTGTGGAGAGCAAGACTCATCTCCCTCCTTGCTCAAGTCTGCCCAGACTTCACACCGATAACGCCATTAAACCCCACATTTCATCTCCCAACTTTAGGATTACCTGGAGCAATATCCTAGGAGGAAGCAGCATGTTGAAACTGATCAGTGGTGAGGCCCAACAGGAGTTCTCTGCTGTTCTCCATCCTCTCCTCAAGCTCCAGGGTCACAGAATTACCAGGTTGGAAGGGACCTCTAAGATCACCAAGTCCCAACTCATGCTGCTGCTTTATCAAGTGAACCATTTACACATGTTGAGCTGCCTGTGGGCTTGATTCTCCACACTGACGGTCACTTACTACTATTCCATGGGACTGCCAGTCCCGATTGCTATCTGAACAGAGTCACCTGGATCATCAGGTGCTGAGCCCCAGCACCCACCACCCATCTGATTCTGCTAGGTTTTCCCTGGTTGTGTCACTGCTTGTTGCTTGCTTTGCGCCCAGGATAGCTGTGGCCAGCCAGGCTTCCTTCCACTGCTTTTCTAGCTAAATCCTTCATTCTTTCCACAAACATTATTCCCCCAGATTAGCAAAGAGACCTCAAAGGACACTGCTTCTCCCAGACTACATTTATCTTCTGCACACAGAACTGAAAAGGAATTCCAACTAACAGAGCTCTCTTGCAAGCTAATTATTCTTCAAAGAAGTTTTATGCAGTCCCAAGGAGCATCTAGCTACTGATCTTGTACTCTAATTTCCCTGCAAAATGTGATCATTCTCCTCCTGTCTCGCACTGTCACTTGTCTCTTAGAACAACTTGGGAACAATAAAAGAATGGAATAGAGGGCACCAAGAAGGGCACCACTGGAAAATATCTCCCTGTACAAGCACAGTCTGTAAAAGCAAGCCCAAGAAGTGTATGTAGACCTTGTTTAATATTCATCAACCGCTATAACTGAAACCCAAATGTAACTGTTATGAAAAGCCAGGCTAGGTGGAAATCAAACGGAGACAGCATTCTAAGAAGGGTAGCACTTCAGAGTTTCTCACTGCTGGATTTCGAGTGTAAATGTACCACAGAGGGAAATGATATTGAATATATTGGTTGCTTACAAATGGCTACATTTGTACCTATAAAGTCACTTCTTCAAAAAAAAAAGAACAACCCAAAGGAGTTGGCAAGAAGAGACTCCAAGGGTCTGGTATAAATCCTATTGCTAACACATGATTTGAGGGAACAACAAATTGAAATTGGAATTGAGACCAGCCAATCTAAAACCCCTGTTGTGCAATCTGGTTTTTTCCTCTTTGGCTCCCTGTGCACCAAAGTGCATGACACAGGAGTCACTTCATGAATATTAAGAATCCCCAAAGAAGTGTTCAAAGCCAGGTTGGACAGAGCCTTGGGTGACATGGGTTAGCATGAGGTGTCCCTGCTCATGCAGGGGGGTTGGAACTGGATGATCTTAAGGCCCTTTCCAACTCGTAACTATTCTATGATTCTATTCTGTGAATGCCTTTTGGCTTCCAAAACTTAGCACCTTTAAATTTACCTGTGTTCTTATTGTTCACTTCTATGCTGGTGCTTAATTCCTCAGTGTTCCTCTACAAAATCCAGTCTACTTAGGGACACCATCGAATATTCTTCAACTCTGCCTTGTGGATTGCCTGGTGAGGCATAGGCAGTCTCCAGAGGAGCCAGAACCACTTTCATTATAACCACACAACAGGGCAAGGGAGATAAGGGCTTGTTAGGAGAGAACAGGGAGAGCTGGTTGGACACAGCGGCACCGCTTTGCCCATGTCTGTACAGACAAGACTGTGGTGTAACTTAAAGCCACTCCCCCTTGTTTTTAGTCAGGGGAAGGCTGCACAAAGCCAGTTCAAGAAGCTGCATTTGGGTCTCTGTCCACCTCTGCCAAGTCTCTGCTCTTCCCTTGTAGTACAGGCACGACAGGGTAAAGAACTGATTTAGATTTCTTTCATGTCTAGGATCAAACCCCTGCAGGACTAGGGAGGAAGAATGTTGGTCTGAGGCTGTGCTGCCCTGACCCGAGCCTGGTTTAAATCAGGTTTTGCTAGCCCCTTTCCTTTAGATGTCAAATGACAGCTCAGGAGAGGAAATGCTTTGGAAAGTGGAACACACAATTACAGTTCATGGTAGATTTTCTTTATCTCTTACTCAGAAACGTTAAATCCTTCCTATTTCCCTTAGGAAAAGAAATTCTTATCAGAAGCTGTTTAATGAAAGACAAGAAAAAGCTATTATTGACTTAAAGTAAAAAAGCAAATTTAGGTAAACTGTGTCCCTCTGCTGCTGCCAGGCAGAGAAGTTGGTGCTCAGAAGACAGCTTCTTTTGTATGTCAACACTTAGATATGCAATAATGAATATGGCATTCATTATTTAACAGCCTCTACGTGACATACAGCTTTCAGATATTCTTTAGCAACACAGATAAGAACTTGGCTTCGAAACACCCCCATTGCTGACTGGGCTTTGCTTCTCACTGCTCTGAAACAGGGCTGTGTAGACACCCCTGTGCACTGCCAGAAAGGTCTCGGCAGTAGAAACATCACCGCTGAGCTGCTCTGTGACACGTTGTCTGAAGCTGAGTCGAATTCCTGCTCCCCGTTCACCTGGAAATCTGCCAGAAGTAATAAGAACAAACACCAGAGGCAGGGAATGGCCAAAATCCACGTGCAGAGTTTATCATTAAAACCTTAAATCCAAACTTCCAAATCCAAGTGTTTAAAGTGAAGCTCTGAGCCTCCCCTGAGTATTAAAAATGACCCAGTTTAGCATGACTCTGAGCAGCTGGAGTGCTATCAGGAGGCCTTGAACTTCCCAAAGCATCTCCCATTCAAAAAGTGTGCACTTTCCTGATGGCAAGAACAAATCAGAAGGAGCTAACCAAGCCCCAGCCCCTTAGGATTTAAAATCCATCTATTTTCGCTTCCCCAGCATTAATGAGCACTTTCTTTTACACTTTTGGGCATATGCATGCCAAGAGATGAGGTCAAGATGCACAGATGCTGCTGGCCAAAAGAGAGGACAAGCTGGGAAGAATCCAAGCTTCACCCAGGAGCAGAATGACATTTCAGTACATTATGCCTGGGAGGGGGACAGTCTAAATGATATCCTATGCACTGCCGAGGCTGGGAAAAGGAGCCCTCATATCTCTGCAATAGTGCAGTTACAATTCCTTACCAGTGATGCAGCCCTTAGAGGAGTCAAAGATCCTGACACAGGGAAACTGCTCAGCTGAGGTGCACGGCTAAACACAGCTTCTGGAAAGTACGTCCTGTATTTTCCCATATAAGTAGGGCTATAGGGAAAGGGGTTAGAAATTGCCCTGAAGAATAACATTTGCATCCTGTTATCTACTAAAACCTGGCTCTGCCAACCATGTACACCCCCTCTGAGCCCAGAAACTGGCTTTAGGCACTCTCACTTACTCAAAGGCCAAGACGGTAACCCTGTGCAGCTGCTCAGAGATAGCAATGCTTCACAGCACTTGTCACAGTTGGAGACTGAATGGCATCAGACAGGACAAACCATCTTTTCTGTGAGCTTTTACATTCCAGAAGGAAACTAGACCTATCGATCAGTTCCTTCTGCATAATGCAAGTGAGGTTTGGGACCGGGTGAGGTGCGTGAGTAATAGCTGTTGTCTCTTGGATCATTCTCTGCAGGGCTCATACCACATCAATGGGCTTAGCAGCAGGTTTCAGTATCTCTGTTTCTTCTACTGAAAGCCTCTCCTTGCCCCACACCCTCCAACTCTACCATGGAGTTGACTTTTGACTTCTGCTTTTAAAAATGCAAACCTTGCTGTATTTTCACCCTCTGGGCTTTTCCCTTTCTGGTGGGGGGAAGCTATTAAGCTTGTCCTGCACATGGGGCAACTCAGACTTGTAAGGCAGGAAACCAGACTTCTCTGTCACACTTGGTCTCTGATTTGTTCTGTGCCCTTTGACCACTTAGAATCATAGAATAATTCGGGTTGGAAAGGACCTTAACATCATCCAGTTCCAACCCCCCTGCCATAAGCAGGGACACC
>NDXB01018023.1:4990-21375 GCA_002631895.1 Agapornis roseicollis
ACAATACAAAGCACCAAAAGGCGGGGGGGGGGGAGAGAATATCAGCTACAAACATCTGTAAAGGTACCTTCTCTGGGGGCTCCTGACTGCACTATAACTGGGTTCACCCCAGTTAAGCAAATCCGACCCCCAGTGAAAGATGGGGCTGCAGCTCCCTAGAGCCCCACCACAGCAGGTTGCAGGTAGAGAAGCAGCAGCTCCTGGCACTGTGGTCCCCATGCCTCATAGAAGAAACCATTGCAGTTTCCCCCACAACAGCACCCAATTTGCAGGATAAACCACCACACGTTACAATGGGGCAAGATTAAATCCTTAGGACTGTACCTCCACACCTGGCAAGGATCGGCAGTACACAGCAGGGCCTATTAATAACTTTATTCCAGAGCAAGATAGATTTCTCAAGGCCAGCTACAACAACGATCTATTAAATCAATCACAATCAAAACCTCGCTTGACTTCAAGTGACTTCCAATTAGGATGCAGTAACATTATTAAAAGGCTTAGACAGGCAAACTAAAAAGCTGCACCGAGGAGGAATTGTTTCTCAGAGAGCTAAGTTTCCTCATCCTCAGAAATAAAAAGCTCCAGAAGTTCAGATTTCTGATTTAAGAAACCCCAAACCACACATTATTAAATACAAGGCTTATTAATGTCAGTATTGAGGTTTTTCCTTTTGGGTTTTCTTTGAGTTTTCTTAGTTTTTTCCCTATGCAACTTCCACCAAACCAAAAGGGTAAACTCACAAAGCAGCGCCTTCATCACATCTGAATACCCACACTTGATCTGAGGGCTTGATAAAGACATGATGACAGGAAAAGAGTAACTGCAGCTTTGTTGAACTGCTTGTATTTTTAGCAGGGGAACAAAGAGAGGAAGCCTACTTGATCATTCAAAGAATCAGGAGCTGGCCTGAGACAGAAGGATGAGCTTGGATTAAGGGGGCAGATTAGAAAGTGGAATTCTGCAAACCAATTTCAAAACTAGGAGGGCAAAGGCAACACGATCCATTTATCTGTGTATGGATCTGAGGAGCAGCCACCTCAGTAACTACCATAGAGTCAAACTGAACCAAAGGCAAAAGTACTAGTTTCCCATGCTTGGGAGGGGAAGTTGTTGTTTTTCATATATCCATGTATAAAAAAAATATAGCTACATTAATTAAAATAATAGTGTAAGCTATTAATAATTTCATATTAAGATATTTTTATAGGTGCATTTACATATATATAAATATGGAATTAAAATTAGCTAATCAAGAGCAATATTTGCCCAGCCTGAACGTTTAACTAAGAGCCTGAAAAAGCCTCTGATGTGCTCTTGTATCACATCAGAGACATCATCAGATACAAGGCAGACAGTGGAAAATTCATTTCCAAGAAGCTACAGGAAGAAACATCCATCATCTTCCATGCTGGAGTCAGGCAAAGCCCTAGCACAAGGGATGTCAAAGCTTTTCTCATTTTCCTCTGACAAACACTCCACTGTACAAATCATCTCTGAACCAAGATCCCTACAGTCCATACTAGTGTAAAATAAGGCATTTTGGTGGAAAAGCCAGTAAAAAAACCCAAACCTGAAGACCCAGCTTACACTACTCTTGACCTAAAATAACATTGCTCTTACCAGCCTCACAATTGGCTCCATCATTTCTCTCCATCCCTACCACCCCTTTTTCCCTTTTACATTGTATCTGCAATCAGCTCAACTCCTGAACAAAAGCCACTGAGAAACAAAAGAGTTTTGCTTAAAAGTCTGAAATAAAATGCTTGAACTTTCCCAAGAGAAACTCCGCTCAAACAGCTTGCCACATTTGACTAGCAAAGTTATCTGCCTGACCTGGAATTGCTTCCCATTCCCCGCAGTTTGAGTTAGGGCTTCTTTTTCCCTTGCTCTCCCAACCCCCTTGTTGCTTTTGTTTGCTTGCTTCTTTCTTTCTTTTTATAACTAACTGTTCACACTAAAATGCGACCCAGCCATATTTCAATCCCTATTCCCGGGATGACAGCAACAGTCAGCTCAGGGCGAGTATATAGTCACTATGGATGTATTTCCATACCGGGGGAAACCCATTCTGGTTATGGAAAACCTCATCCCAGTTCACACATCTACTGTCAAAACCTGTCAGGTACAAGACGTGTCGGAATCGATGCCTGTTTCTGACTACACCGTTCTCATTTGAACTGCACTAGAAGTGGAGCTGAGGAACCAGGCACAGAGCCTAAACACATCCCTCAGTGGCTGTGAAAGCAATCACCCCATCCCCAGGCTCACTTGGCCTCAGCCAGCCCCTTATACCTACAAGCAAAACACATAAACAGCCTGAAAATAGAAGACACCTTTCTTCCTACACCATCTATGAACTGCATCTGAAAGGAAGACATGGATGACTCCACCTGGCATCTCCTTCCCCATCTCCTTTTTTTTCTAGCTCTGTTGAAGTAGCAGGACTGGGTTGAAATGATTTGGGAAGTGACAGAAAACATTAAAACAAAAAGAGCAAGAAAACAGAATTCAAGAGAACTGGGCATTCTCTCCAAGTGCAGCTTTGGCTGCTCTGTGACCATGGAGAAAGCTGGCTCTGTCTGTCCACGTTCCAGCCTCCCCATCTTCCTAATGGAATCGAAATTAGTCTCCACCTCTCAGGGGTCTTCTTTCACAATAGCTGAGAAAAAGAATGACCAGACTGAAGTATTTTTCCATAGCAAAGAGATTTCATATTTAAAGAAGGATTTTTTTTTTTTTCTCCTATTGGATTTGGCAATTAACCAAACCTGAGCCATCCTCCTTGTGTGGAGACGCAAAGGTGGAATGGGCAAGGTTTTGTTTTGTTGTTTTGATTCTAATGTCTGGTTGGGGGGGGTTAAAGCATCTTATCTTTGAGGCTTTGCAGAGGCCCAGACACTAGATCACACCTTGGTGCTTGTGCAGTTCTGTGTAATCTCAACCTAAATGTTAAACCAGAATGGAAACCAGCCTGCATGTTCTCACATGGGGCTGCAGGAAACACCTACACCAACGTCATAAAACACTGCTATCAGCAGAATGAGCATTGATAATACCAGCAGCTCATTTCATGCCTCACTTTCTAATTGCAGAGGCCAAACATGGTATGGGTGCAGGACAGTGTAATTCCCGGCACAACAGCAACCAGCTTATTCCATAGCTGCCTGGGCCAGTGACTAAGGTGGATGTTGGTTTATCTGGGCAGAGCACTTGGCTGCACAGCACGAGGCTGAAAGAAAGGAATAAATATTGTGGATGAAATTAGCACTGGTTTATCTCCACTGACAGCAAAAGGCAACAAATGAATTTGGCAACGCACAACAGATGAAAGATATGGATGCCGAGGCAGACAGCACGGGCTCATGCACTTTGTCTGAGAGCTCTTATGTTTATGGATCTAAAAAGCACGCCAAGTTCTTTCTCTAGAAGTACATGCCTTTAACATAAAATATGCCTTAAGGCATAAATCTGCATCACAAGGTCATTAAGTGTTTTGTGTGTAGAAATATTTTCAAGCATCATCATATGGCATTACCATACTTGTATGAATAGCAAGTCTGGCAATTACAACTTTTACACCTTGCTCCAGGCTCCAGGTATGGTTTTGTTGGAGGTGAGATGCCGTATGTGCACATCACAGCTCCAACATTTGGAAAACTGTGCTACAAAGTGAGGCTGACAGGTTGGTGCTTCTCCTTCACATGCAGCCTGCAGATAGCTCCCCAGCAGCTGCAGCTATGATGGCTGGCTTTTCCTGTAGCATTCTGCTTGGAGAAGGGATGGCACTTCTCCTGGTACCCTGACGCTGTGATCCTCAAACACAAGCAACAACACTTCTATAGTACAGTTGCATGCATGGGGGCCAAGCTCACAGTTGTTCTGCTCCTTCTACAGAAACCAAAGTTAATTCAGTGACGTCAAAGCATCCTCCACTCTTGTAAAGCAAACCAGTGTAAGATAGAATAATGTTCTGAAGATAAAAGAATTCTTACGCAAAGGGTGGATTTGGTTTTTACTCCCAAGCCCCTTGATTATTTCTCTCCTGGAGGGCATCATCTTCTTCCTGACCAGCTTCACACAGCAGCAGTTTGTCACTCCCAGGTGCTTGCAGGGGTGCTGTGAGGCTGCCTTGCTGAAAGGATGTGAAAGGCCAAAAGACGAGTTTGCTTAAGAACCCCTTATTGCAAGGGCTTGAAAAGACCTGTGGAGGTGATGATGGGCAGTAGGGGGAGAGGGGCAACACTTCTGCAGCTAGGGAATTTGTTTGGAGCAGAAAAATGAATGTATATGATGTCCTACTGCTGGGCCATTGTATTTTTGCAACAGAGACATCCTTTCCCAAATCACTGCCACTCACTCAGCTTACCAAGCCAGACTCAGGAGCTGTTCTTCCCAGGGAGCAACACCAGCCAACAAGGATTTCTTCTCTATTTGGCATCTTCCTCAGGAAAACACTTAGGACAACCAATACACGTGGCCTTGTCACTCTGAACTCTGGAGCTCCTAGCTAAGGCTGGGGCAGAGCACAGACAATAGCATTCAGATGGCTATGTCAGGAGAAAAGGCTGCAAACAGACCAGGTTAAAACTGCGATGGTGGCCTTTAGAACAAAGCAGTTGTGGTTAGGCAAAATGTACGTCACAAGCAGAGGCGAGAGTTGAGCACATCCTTTCTCACCTCCAGTCTATCACACACTGCTCTGCTCAGTGGCATCCAGATCAGTTCCTTCTTACAGGCACCAACAGTGAGGTTGGGAAACGGCATGCCATGTCAGTGCTGTCTGGCCAGATCCTGCCAGACAGTGCTGCTATGGACAAACACAGCTCTGTCCTGCCACACTGGTGGGGTTTTGGCTTCTGGTTCTCCCCCTGCATCCCACTACAGAGGAGGAGTGAATGGCTGTGTGGCGCTGAGTTCTAGCCAGAGTTGAAGCACAACAACCTGTGAGCAAAACAGTTACCTACCAGCAAGGGTGAGTGCTCATCCTTTCTCCTATGTCCTGTATCGCACTGGGATGCACAAAAGACTCAGCACCGACTTGGTGTTGGAGCTGCTTCAAAAGCTTTTTGGGTAAGCTGATGCATTCGTACTGACTGAAATGGAAGGCAACCTCTACCACTGTCATGGGTCTCCTAAGCAATAACGCAGAGCCACCCTTCACTGCCTCAAAATATGCATTTAAGACAATGTAAACACATTTTAAAGCAATGAGATAAACTCGGAACTGTGTATTTAAAGTGCTGCAAGACTCAAAGGAAGGACACACCTTTCCTCTCTCTAGTCAACAGGCCAAGAAAGTCTTGCTTGCCCAGGCAACCCAGCATCTCCTCAGCGACTGGAGACACTATGGAGGGAGGAATAATTGGGAAAATCAGGCTTACAGCATAGATATTGTGCTTGGGCCATCACTATTAATGTCCTGCAAGAAGGGAAGGGGATGAGGGTGGAGGAGTGGTGCACCTGCAGATGCAATACATCTGGGGATCCATTTCTTCTAGCTGCTATTAAAGTCACGAAGAGGACAATGAGTCCAGCTTTGCTGCAGCCCTGAAACACTCTGTGGTTTTCCCAGCCCGTGGACAGGGATCTGTATGACTAGATTTGATGAGGTGCTCTTGGCATCGGCCTTGCCTGCTGGTCTGAGCTCCCCCATCATAAGAGCAGTAAAAGAAACAGGAATTGTACAATGCCAGTGCCGAGGGATGGAGTAGCAACCAGAATGGAAACAACTGCCCCTCAAACTAATAGTTTGCAGACATGCTATATCATTAATTATCATTTCACTGTAACCTTTCTCCATGAGGAGAAACAATATTGTGAGACAGGGGTTATATATACACTGTGTGGAGCCAAAGGCTCCTGCAAGGATTTGACTGCTGGCTTTCACAGACAGGCCCCATGAAATAAGAGGCCCTCCTACCAGTTCAAAGTCACCACAGGATGCAAATGAGATTTTTCAGCAGAAAAATCAAGTTCTTTTGGGCTTTCTTTTCACCAGTAATAAATATCCCCTTGAACCCACGTCAAGTCTCACAAAGCAGCAGGCCTGCTATTGATGCAGAAGTTGCTTGCTTCTCCCTCCTCCACGCACCTCCTGGTCTGATCTCCTTCACCCCTCAACTTGGTCTCCAAATATCTGGATGGATCAGGGAAGGCAAATGCACCTCCCCAAGGAACCTCCCCATGTGCTGCTTCAGCCAACAAACTGCTTGGGGAAACACTAAACTGAAGTTTGATATCTGCATTGCAGAAGATAAACAACCTTGGCAAAGCAGGTCAAGCAGTATCCAAGGGCAAATCTCTGCTTCAAGGAAGGTGAACTAAGAGCAGGACCAGCAGTAGTGTAAGTGGACTGAAAAAACCCACAAAGGCACTGGAAGCAGAAATAAAGATGCTAACTCTGTTAGGGTAACACAAAAGAAGCCTGAACCATAAATACAGTCAAATGCACCCGTACTGAAGAGGGACACCACTGTCAGAGCTGGCTGCTAACTCCCTGAAGTTTTCCATAAGAGTTATGGGGGAACTTTAACCACCCAGAACACACACAGATGGCAGAACTGTGAGTGTTCTACACAAGCCTCTTCCTTTACAACAATAATGACTTTTTGCTCACCCAAAGAGCAGCATCCTACCACACGTTAATGCTAAGCATCATGCTGCTTCCTAACTTGCTCTTTGAGGTATTTTCTAGAGCCTTCAGGTGGGTGCAATAAGCAAATGCCCTGCTCCATTCACCCCATGCCACAAAGGGACCCCCCACAGGGAACTCAGCACATAACAGATTCATCATTCAGTAGGCAGTTCAAGACAAAAATCATAAGGCACATCCTGAAAGAGACATTTCTAACCACTCTCACTGCACAGAGTGCTCCAGAGCTGGGCTCTAGCTGTGACAATGATGGGTTTGAGCCTCAGATGTTACAGTCACCAAGAGAGCTGCTTCAGTAAGCCTGGAGCTTTAGCCACCTCCGAGTTACCAAAAAACACAGGGTATGAAGGAGCATGACCATAAACAAATAGCTTTCAAAATAGGAGACAAAGGCTGTGACTGAGGAGACAAATCTCATCAGAAGAGAAAAAGCAAGTACAACAATGGTACTGAAGATGTTTTCTCCCAGGCTTATGCTGTGATCTCAAACAGTTGCTAACTATGGCCTTGCTGCAAAAACCCCTGCAATCCCTGCTCAAATAAATGAACAGAAAACACCTACTCATCCAACGTGTATCTCTAGCACTTAATACAGTTAACTAGTAAACCTAAAGGTATTAACTGCATTAAGTTTTACTAGAAGTGCATGTTCCTCAGACGCAGAGCTAAGCAAAGTGAGGAACAGAAAGTAATTATTACCTGTCCTGCACAGTCCCACATGCTCACTTTTGGGTTTGCTTTCTGGCACCTCTGTGTGAAGCAGTGTGACAGAAATTACTTACCAGTAAGCAAGACCTTCTTGCTCTTTATGAATGATCTCTCTCCTTCCTCTTAACCTCTTTGCACAGCGGGGAGCCCAGGTTGCTAAACACACCACCCGCTGTGGTTTGTCACTGGCTGCTGTCAGCCCTTCCTAATGGCATGGTTTTCCACCCAGCATTGCTACCACCCCCTTGTCATTTCTAATAGGGCATCAGCATCTCGTTACACAACACACAGAGGCACTAATTGAAACTCAAAGGACAGAGAGCCCCTGCATTAACTTTGTAGCAGAGGATGGATCCATCACCCAGCCCTCTCCCCTCACGGCTGGTTTGAAGCTGTGATGAGGTTTTTGGTTGTGATTTAAGGTCAGGCTGTGCTTACAGCTGTTCTTCACTGTACTAGGAAGGACAACCTGAGGCTGCGGATTTCTGGATAGCTAATGGCCTGTGGAGGAGTGATGGACTGCTGACAGGCACCCAGGTTGATGGTCAACAGCTCTGATGCCAGGCCTCGATGGAGGGGGCTCCTCAGCAGGTAGATGGGAGGGAGGTCCAAGGGCAACAACAGTGCATAACACATGAAAGGTCATTTTGGCGAAAGGCTCTGTAATCTCAGCTTATTTGCTTCAGTATTTTACAATGTAATTTGATTCCTCTTGACTGAGGGCTAACTCATCCCTGCCAAGCAATGCCAGAAAACAGCATGGCTATTTCTAACCGCGGGCTCCATTAGCTCCATCATTTATTCCACCACCTGCCACCATCTGAAATTGGGAATGCATGAGATTTATGGTGGTCTGTTTCCTTGCTGATAAAGCCCACACTGAGGAAGGAACTTCAACAGAAGGAGGAGGATATTTTATCTGAAGCCAGAGCTTGATGAACACAAACCCTTTTCTCCAAGGCTATGGCTCACCTGCATGCCCTGTCTTTTCTCACAGTCCTGCATGACTGCATGAAGGTAGGCAGCTTTCCCAAAGGCTACTAGATGCTCACTGTTCAATTCCACCCATGGGCTTCATATGATCTTGATCAACACTGCCACTGCCATAACAAAGGGACAAAAGGGCATCACCCAAGAGTACTACTCTTAAAGAAGAGCAGCAGCCTGTTGAGGGTGAATCATCACATGTGGCACTGAGGCCATTTGAATCCAACGCCACAAACCCTGTGTTCTCTATCTAAGTAAGCTTTCTTACCAAACTACTCTTAAAAAGCCAAGGCTATCAGACCTTAATTGCCTTCTTGTTTATGCTTTTTCCAGACTGTGCAGTATGACAGATTTGGATGTACTCTGAGTCGTTATCATCTCTTTTCTGATTAAATGAGGAGCAAACAGTTAGAATTCAAGTACACCCATTCTGAGAGCAAAACAGATCAGTGCTTTGACATATTTTACTCCAGTTTTGTGAAAATGTAACCAAATCCTGCAGAGTAACTTTTCAGCACTACAGAACCAGGAGTAGTCTATGCTGAGACAGACTGCTTAGTGGGCCCTTTCCATAAGGGGGATATAGTATTATCTGGGGGGAAGCGTTGGTAAAAACGTGTATAATTTGCCAGCAATTAAAATGATAACTGGAAATAAAACAATCAAAAAAATCAGATTTCTCCATTCCCAAGACCCAGATACGCCCCCAAACCACAAACCAACAGTCTAACACTTTCCTCAGATAAAGAAATCCTCATCTCCGTTAAAATGAAGGGTTTACAAACCCCAAAATTAAAGTTTTACTGGAGACGAGTTTCTGTTAGATTCCAGTGAACATTGACTTCCAAAGCAAGAAAAAACAAACCCAGAAACACTCTGCAGATGTTAACATGTTCTCAGTTCTCCAATTTTCTTTTGGGAAGAGAAGCAAGAACTACAGGATGAATTTACCTGTCCTGGTCTGCATTTCCCTCTCCTCCAGACATAACTACTTAAGATGCAAACCACTCCTAAAACCTGTGTTGTTGCAATTAGAAGTTCGACCATAAGGCTTGTAATTCATAACAACATATTGTTGGCAGAAATCTATTGAACTGGCTGAAGGTCCATTTGGTGTCAGTACAAACGGTATCACCCTGTCAACACAAAGGGCAGTCAGATCTAAAAGCACAGCAGCACTTTCTCTCTCTGTGGCCCATAAACATCCTAACATGAACCAAACCTTGGATGGCAAAGCATCCAAAGTAAACGGCAGAAGAGAGGTGATGTTGTTATGGAATAACTGCCTGCAACAATCCAGCTGTGCTGTGAGCTAGTGGCATTTACCTCAAGCCTACAACAAGTTTTCAGCCTTTACCAATAGATTTTGATTTCAAAGGATTAGGCTAAAATTCATCCTCTAGATAGGCAGGTAGATTGGAATAAGATAAAATGCCCTCAGTTTCCAGGGCAGCTCAGCCAAATGGCCAATCACTTCCTTACCTCTTTGTGCCAAGTGTCCACTTTGTTTGCTGAATTTGGCTTCCAGGTACAGACCCCTGTTCTACCTTTTCCTCATGGCTTTCACCTCAGTTACCAGGCATCACTGTCTTCAGAATTCCTCTCCACCTCTGCTCCTCTTGCCAGGGCTGAGCTCCTGATTTCACCATCAGAAGGCATCCTCTTTAACCCCAGCCCTGGGTTTGTGGCCCTTATATGAAAGTTAGTTTGGTGGGATTTTATTAAACCCACACAGATCCATCAACATGCCTGTGATATCTCCTACTCAGCTCTCCAGTCCTTCACTTTTTATGCACAAGGATGATACCAGCAGCTTTTCCCCTCCCTGTGGAAGGGTTTGGTTCCAGAAACCCACTCACGGCCAATTCCTACCAGATGTCTGGAGGGATGGAGGGTTATAAGCACCATTGCATTCACTTAAGAAATCTAACATATTTAACATGAAGTGTTTCTCCATGTCAAGAGCAAAATCCCTCCATCATTAAGGCTTCCTTAGATCACTCCTCAACATGGATTAATGGGATTCAAGACCTGATAAGAGCTTCAAGGCACCCTCATGTATTATTTCAGTTAACTTACAGCAGATTTCAGGGCCAATACCAGCAGATCCAGCTCCTCACTACAGAGGCTAATGTATGTCTGCTGGGACTTAAGCAGTGCATGAGATCCCAAAGGTACCAATGACCCTTGGGCTTCACCTCCCATTGGCACTCAAAACATCTCAATGTCACTTAGAATCATAGAGCAGTTAGGGTTGGAAAGGACTTTAAGATCATCTAGTTCCATCCTCCCTGCCATAAGCAGGAACTTCCCATATTTTCAGTTCCTGTGTATTCACACTGAGTCAGTCTTGAACACATTTTACATTGCCCACAGTCAGCCCTGAATCCATTAAATATTTGTAACCAAGTGAGATGCTGCCAGAAATACTAAGCCCCTATAGCTTCCATAAGAAAAGCTGCATTGGAGGGAGGAAGCAACACTTAGCCTTCGCTGAACCAAAGGCAAAGCAAGCTCAATTCATATCAGAACCCAGAAAACCCATCAATGACAGGACACAGTCCCAGGAAACACTATGTTTAGACACCAGAGAACAAGGCCCAAACACCAGACTTAATCCACCCCACTGACAGCTTGCAGGATTTTCTGAATGTTATCACTTAAATAAGGGCTGGATCATGGAGGAACCCTCAGAGCAGCCTTGCTGCAATCAGGGCCTCTCCAGCCCTCACAGCAGCAAAAGCTGTGTTAGTAAGAACAGCTTTTTAAAGTTATTATTAGCATCACTACATAACAAACTTCAAAATCAAGTGATAACCAATCCCAGGAACACCTGGCAGCTTTGTCAACTCCAAGCCTAAACGTACTGAGATGACTCTACCCAAGATGACTTTGGTTTGCTACTAAAACAAGGCAGACACATTACAGAGCAAGGAAAGCAAACCAAGATCTGCTTGGCAGAAGTGAGAGACCATGGTTCCTACAAAGCACACTAAAATGCATTCATTTGGCACACTGATGAAAGGAAACAAAGGTGCAGATTTGCCTACACATGCCCTAGTAGTTTACACTAAACATCTGAAATAAAGGCTCAGCAGGTGAAGTCTCTACAGATGTAATTTTATGTCCCAGCTTTTCAAGACATTAGCCACGTGTCCAGTTAAACACAACAGCAACAAGCCTTAAGCTCTTAAAGCTTTAAACCTTTAAAAACAAGTAGAAAATGGTTTGTAATAGGGACTTATACCTCAAAGCCATCATACACAATAACTCCTTCTACATCATGCTGCCTGTTCCAGTTTTGCCCAGCAGGCCCAAATGGACTACAGGGAAGAAACTGTCCAACAACACTTACTGATGGCATTCAAGGACCTCTTCAGCTGCAGACAAAGGGGTAAAACCCACTCAAAATGAGCAGAGCTTGGGCTGAGATAACCACTGCAGAGGACAAAGGCATTTCACTGGTTTCCCCTCCCAGGATAAAACAGCCTGGATGCACCAACAGGTTTACAAACGTTGGGATCATAACATGCCCACAACATGCAGAATCTTACTTGGTACCAGCAGGAAGCTCTAGTGGGATCAGGCTGCTTGCTGCCTTTGGTAACAAACCACAGCACTGAGGTGCTACCAATAGCTAGGCCTGAGAAAGGCAGTGTTTTCCAGCACTGCTGACCTCAACCACCTTGGCTTGTCACAGCTGGTGATGAGTTTTTATTTCATTGAAAGCCCATGTGGCTAGTGATTAGTGGGTCCAGGTGGCTGCAATTGAGTTGTGGACGGTGCCACTGCCTTCTAGCTCTTGCTCAGTTGTAGGAATTCAAAACTACCAAAGGAATGACCCACTCTATAATGCTGTCTAATAAATTTCGTTACAGCCTGTCTCACTACATAAAGGAGATGTGGCCAACGCAAGCAGTGGGGTTCTACTCTGGAAGAGGTCAGTGTTTGAGGATAGAAGGGGGAAAAAGCCTTAAAAACCCAAAATCCAGCACTGCTGCTTAAAGAAGCTTGGACACAAGTACATAAGGCAGGGCACAGGGGCTTGTACCATCATCACAGAACCATTAAGGTGGGAAGGGACCTTTGCAGATCATCCAGCCCAAGACAGGGCCACCCAGAGCAGGTTACACAGGAACATGTCTGTGGTGGGTTTGGAATGTCTCCAGAAAGGGAGATTCCACAACTCCTCTGAGCTGCCTGCTCCAGTGCTCTGCCACTCTCAGTGCAAACTACTTCTTCTTGTTGACGTGAAACTTGTGTTTCAGTTTATGGCCACTGCTCCTCATCCTGTCATTGGGCACCACTGAAAAGAGTCTGGCACCATCCTCCTGGCACTCTCCTTTGGGATACTGATCTGCATTGACGAGATCCCTTCCCAGTCTGCTCTCTTCTAGACTAACCAGCCCTAGCCCTCACAGTCCCTCCTCATAAGAGAGATGCTCCAGACCCCTAATCATCCTTCTGGCCTCCACTGGACAATGATGAAATTAGCCACTCTTCCTGCACACAGTCTCATTGCTTTTCATGTATGGTTGCCTACAGGTTCCCAACACTGCCACAGAACGTAAAAACAAAAGTACCTGTCTCTCCTACACACGTAGAAAGCACAACTCAACAGCATTTATGTTAGTTAGACTGCAAAAGCACTACTCCTGTCTAGCAAGGCTGGCCAGCATCTCACCCTGCACAGACACAGCCACCAAGTGACCCTGCTCTGACACTGGCTGGTGCATGGTGAGTCCCTCCAGCCTCTCATGGTGGTTACTCTGCTTTGCAAAGCTGCTTTATGCTGCATCACACAGGAAAGCAGGCAGTCTGGAAAGCCTGGATGAGCCACTGTGGTGCCAGAGGGTGGAATGCTGCAGGTGCCTCTAGAGATTCCACCCAGTCCCTCACCGGGGACCCTTAATCCTGTCAGAGTCAATTTGTTGTCAATTTTCCACAGTGCTTAAGTACCACAAGAGAATTGGTTTATCACGGGAAGCACTTCCCTTCCAAAGCTGGGTAATTATTTCCATATGTGTTGGGTAAGAGTAAAATGTGTGCAGCAGTGATTTACAGAGAGGGAAGCTAGAGAAAGGGATGAACAACACAGGGACCAGTTCTGCTCATCTCCATCACAACACACAACTGCTCCTTATAGATTCTGGTAATGGTCCATTCCATTTGGTTTCTCCCACTATAAGGGACTACAGACCATAAAACTGCACTTGAGCACAACATTCTTCCCATTCTTCCATTAAGGAGCAGCAAGTGTGCAGAGAGGAAGCCCAGCACAATTGCCACATCTCAGACCACAGTGACTAACTTACTCTGCACTGTGCATTCACTGTATGAATTCGGTCATCTTGCAAGTGGCTTGGTTTCCAGAATCAACTGTTTCTAAGAAACAAGTCACTGACATCTCGAGCAAATGTTATCTACAATCACAAAACTAGAACATTCACATACTGTCTCTTGCAGCAGAGTTACAATGCTTCAAATGCCATTGGTATGACTTTTTCAACCCCTGCAGAAAAAGCAACACCAGCATTACAACCCAAGACGCCCCTTCTTCATGTCGATGTTGGGTGTACAATGCTGCTTGTCACAATAGAATGTGATCAAATCCAGCTTCAGGCTGAATTTCTTCTCCAAACCAGAAAGGGAGAAAAAGAGTCACACCAGAACCAAATGAGTTTCCTAACCACTGGGCTGGTGGGTATCCTGGGTGGTCTCTTGCACTCTGTCATGAAAAGTACTTAAAGCTGAGCATTAAAAGCAGATGTCATAACTTTGGAAAATGTTGAGAAAAAAGCACCCCATCTCCCAACGTGCTCTGCCTGGGCTTCAAGTCCATCAAGAGCCTTTGGGAGTTGCTGAGGGTCAGCATTTGCACAATCAATCTTCAGCCTGGATACATAAGAAAAGCCCCAAACTGGACACAACATGAAAATCTGGGCTAGACATGGCATCCTCTCCACAGCACAGGAAACTTGTGTGGAACTTGTTCTCTTGTATTGATCTTAGTTTTCTTACATAGAATCACAGAGTCATAGAACAGTTGAATCACAGAATCATAGAATGGTTAGGGTTGGAAAGGACCTGAAGATCACCCAGTTGCAATCCCCCTGCCATAGGCAGGGACACCTTACACTAAACCATACCACACAAGTCTTCATCCAGCCTGGCCTTGAACACCACCAGGGATGGAGCAATGGTAACCCATTCCAGTGCCTCACCACCCTCACAGTAAAGATGTGTTTCCTTATATCTAACCTGAACTTCCCCTATTTAAATTTGAAGCCTGTCACCACAGTCCCTGATGAAGAGTCCCTCTCCAGCGTTCATGTAGGCCCCCTTCAGATACTGGAATATAGCCCATTCTAACTTACAAATGGTTTTGTACTGACTTTGGGGGGGTTCATCAGCCACTGCACAACTGAGCTGGTACTCAATGTCTTCTTGTACAGCATCACTTCAAATATGAACAAATAACTTGAGAATTAGGATCATACCTGTAAAGAGACAGTTGTAGAATTGTCTGCAGAAGNCTTACAAATGGTACTGACTTTGGGGGGGTTCATCAGCCACTGCACAACTGAGCTGGTACTCAATGTCTTCTTGTACAGCATCACTTCAAATATGAACAAATAACTTGAGAATTAGGATCATACCTGTAAAGAGACAGTTGTAGAATTGTCTGCAGAAGAATGAACTTTCTACATGCTCATATGGTAAAATTTACCCTCTGGTAAATAATAAAGTGATTGAAAATGACACAGCCATGGGTGGTCTGACTGCCCCACGGCCTCATGTGGTCAACAGATCCAGCCTTTAGTAAGAATGACACCAGCTACGACATCCTAGAGGAATTCAAATGTGCACAAAGTGTTTTATAAAGGCCCAAACAGTGTTAGAAATGAGCGCGAGGCTTGTCTTCACTCTCCAGCTTCTCCATTAACATCCCCAGTACATTGTTAATCTGGCACTTTATCCTGCCTGGAGGCTGAGGAATATCTGGAATATTCTTGACTCCTCCCTGTTCAAAATAGACATCAGAGGCTCTCAGTTACCACCCTGAAATTTGCAGAGGAATTTCTTTAATGAGCTCAAGTAAATAATAGTTTAAGTAAATGAAATACTGAAAGTAAACGAAAATTTAATGTATGGAAAATCTAGATCATTCTGTCATGAAAAGAAAGAAGGGAATGAAACAAAACCTAGCCATTCAGTACTGAAATAAGAAAACCCATGAATATTGTCAGTAATTGATGATTTGGAAAGTTTCTAAATAAGAGATTCCAGGGCAGGGCATGGATTTGCTTCCATCATTACAGAAATCACATGGAGAAACATAGTACCTCTTTCAACGTCATTATCTTGAACTCATTGTTGTGTCCACCTTGGATTCTTTCAATCACATTTTTCCTCCACTCAGGCTAAACCCCCCCATGTTTTTCATATCCCACTTCAGGACCCTTCCTCCTTTTCAGAGCAGCTCACCATTCCTTCCTCCTGACTCTAAGCAAGCAGTTAGCTTTCTGCAGTGTCCTGTCTCTCTCAGTAAAGCGGAAAAACCCCTGGGGCAAAAGATGGTATTAGCTGCTCTCATGTCTTTACTGGCAGAATAACTGGCTGGACTGGAAGCCTGACTCTGCTTGATTTTGCTATCTGTCACTGCTGTGGCAGGTTACAATTACATTCTCCCTTTCCCTCTCTCTGTCCCTTTGCCCTGCATTTTCCTTTCACCTGGGTTCCTGTCACCATCTCTCCTACCAAAGTCTGGTATAATCATAGAATCATAGAATAGTTAGGGTTGGAAAGGACCTTAAGATCATCTAGTTCCAACCCCCCTGCCATAAGCAGGGACACCTCACACTAAACCATGTCACCCAAGGCTGCATCCAATCTGGCCTTGAACACTGCCAGGGATGGAACACTCACAACCTCCCTGAGCAACCCATTCCAGTGCCTCACCACCCTCACAGGAAAGAATTTCTTCCTTAGATCCAATATAAACCTCTCCTGTTTAAGTTTGAACCCGTTACCC
>NDXB01018024.1:7713-18348 GCA_002631895.1 Agapornis roseicollis
AAAACACAACCAAACCAAAAAATGACTCCTTGGCTCTCTTGCTGGGAAGGTCAATCATGCCAAAATGAGAAGGACAAATTTAATATTTAGGTTTGGAAATACATTATCTCTTGCAAAAGTTTCAACAGTAAATCATGGTGAGCATGGAATGTGAATTAAAAAAAAAAGTAATAGTTCTTTCCAGAAGTCACTATATGCGTGAGCTGTTGCATGTTGTGTCTCACATTCGCACATTTCCCTTCAAGGCCCACTCTATGGTGGGCTGTAACTGTGTCCCAGCTGTCAGCTGAGCCCCAACATGAATGACCACTTGGTTTGTTTTGCTTTTATAGGACTGCAAGTGCCGGGTGTTCCAAGGCAAAAGCAAACCAAAGAAATGGGAAACTTAGGGCGAGAGAGAATTTAGGTTTTAATTATGTAGCTGTTCCTTTGTGGAGGTGCCAGTTATTCTGTGAAAAAAAAAAAAAATAAAAAAAAAAAGGAAANGCCGGGTCTTCCAAGGCAAAAGCAAACCAAAGAAATGGGAAACTTAGGGCGAGAGAGAATTTAGGTTTTAATTATGTAGCTGTTCCTTTGTGGAGGTGCCAGTTATTCTGTGAAAAAAAAAAAATAAAAAAAAAAAGGAAAGAAACAAAGAAATATGCACACACTCCCAAAATAGCAACCTGTCTTCTTTCAGGGAGGGAGAATTTGTGTGCAGCTGGGGGCTGGTTGAGGAAAGCACCAAAGAGCCAGCCTGTCAAGGATTAAAAGTTAATGATGAGACGCTGTAGGGATTCTATTTGCTCTTGAATTTATGCAAGACATGGTACTTCGACCCTGTATGCATTCATAGCTGTGCTGTATGTTCAGGGGGCTAGCTAGGTAAGGTGGCATACTGCAGGAAACATAGCTTCTTAGAGGTGGATAGTGCTTGCTGCTGTAGTCATGGTGCTGATGTCGGGCACCAGTAACAGCCCAACATCGACAGTTTGTAAGAATCACTCGCAGTTTGTTTTTTTTCTTCCGTGTTCCGAGTAGCTAGTTGATTTTGAAGAAGAAAATATTTTCTCTTTTGATAGGAAGTACAGGAAGATGGAAAAGATAAGAGAGATTGAGAGAGAGAGAGAGAGAGAGAGACACCGTTTGCAGAGCAAGCTTTGCACCTAATTAAGGCGAGCGGATTGCTGAATACAGTGTCAGAGTTTGTGAGGATGATGGACGCTTACTCTGATGGACTGGAAGGGCTGAGGGCAGAGCATTACTTTGAGTCCGTTGCTTTTAGTTTTGCTGGGGTTGATTTTGGGCTTGACCCGGACCGATGTGGATGCTTAGCCTTGGGCTGGTGCCCCGGGCACCTACAAATAATTGTGCCCTTTGCTTTGCAAACTGAAATTTGTTTTTTCACAGAAACGAGGAGTTTTTCTTCAGCCACCTACAGCCCCAACTGCAAACCGAGGCCCAGGTTGGGAAAGAGCTATTTCCACAACATTCCCCAAACTGCTGACCTTAAGGAGGGGGGGAGAAGGGGCGGCGGGCACCGGCTACCAAGAAAACCTGGAGTGGATGAGCGAAAAGCAGGAGCGAAGGAGACGGTGGGTGGGATAAGCAGGGGCAACTGGCTTCTGTCCTTCCTTCCCTCCCTCCTTCCTTCCTACTTTATTTTCCACCCAGTAAAAAGGAGAATGCAGTAAGCACAGCCATGTTAATTTGGTACACGGTGGTGTCCAGAGGAGGGGATTCAGTTCTGCTATGAATTTGTTAAAGGGTGGTTATAGGCTTGCCTTATTTTAATATTTAATCTCCATGCCTGTTTATTTCTCCTCTTTCCCGTAAGCTTTTAAACACAGAACACATCAAGGAGTGGTGCAGGGAAAGAAGCTGGTTGAAATTTCCCCTCTCTGTAGGAGGCAAAGCTGGCTTCTCCATCACCCGGTTCCCTGAGAAGTGTGCATGCCTGCTGGGTGTACTCTGGGCTGGGGGACTTGCCGAGCAACAAAGCCAATGTGGGGAGGAAAAACCTCACCTCAGCATCACACAGTGTTAGGCACCAAAACCAGGGAGTCAGGTTGGTTGCACCTGTGTCTGGCAAACTAGAAAAGCCATAGCATGGGGGAAGGAGAAATGTATCACAAAGGACTTGATCGGTGTAAGCTGAATTGAGTCATTGACTTCTGCAGGTGTCCTAGTTTCTCTTTTGGTTTTCATTGGGATTTCACGCCAAGGTTTGTTTACAGAAGGACTGCCTCCACTCTGTAAAAAGATCACCGAGTATTCTACCAGTGTATTTGAATTTCAAACATTGTGATTTGGGAGACTACTAAGAATACCATGTTTTACAGAGAAAAACATATGCAATTTAAAGAAAATTGTATTTTGGGCATAAACAAGATAATTTTAACACAGTAGTAATTCAGGTAGATTTGAGAGAATGTAATTTTGTAAAAATGGTTTGCACAAGAGATAGCTTTATATATATCAGCATTGTTTACTTCATTGTTTGCACTTTTTCAAATTTTGTTTTTAACTATATTAGCAAAGTGAGAAGCTTTAATTCTTCACAACTTCTTCAAAACCCAAGAGAGGTTTCTAGCAATTGTAAAACATCGGAAAATTCACATACATTTAATATTTAGAACAGGAGAATTTCAGAGATACAGGGAATACGAACAGACTCCTTGTAATCACCTCAGTAAATTAGTATTTTGATTTGTGTAAAATACATGTAAAAAACACAGTTTGAAATGTGCCTGAGGGTCTGTAGTAGTAGATATGTTTTCATGTGAGTGTTTTAAGGTAAATTATTTGTATTATTTAAAGGTGGCTGGCTTTCCCCGTGTAGCTTGTTTCTCTGCTATCAGTAACTTGCCTCTGCTGTAGGGAGTGCTGTGCTTTTGGAAATCTCTGTCAATGTTATTCTGTCGTGGCAAGAGCAAATGAGTGCATCCACAACTGCTGTCAAAACAGAACAATTAGAAGGTTGCTTGAAGTTACCAGTTGTTCAGTTTTACTATGTTCTGAAAGTGTGCAAATGTTTAAGAATTGGAGAAACACTTGCCGTCATCTGATGTGTAAATAAAGTAATGCTGTTACTGGTTGGTTCAAACTTGTTACTTGCTGGTAATTAGCCTTTGTTCTTAAATTATGACTGCTTTTGCTGCTTAAAAAACATATGAACTGTGTATGGTTTTCATTATTTATGGAGAAATTTACAGTAATTTTTCTCATATAGTGTAAATTATTTATTCCAGTATATTTATGACAGATTACACTTAGTAATTATGTGAGTTTTTATGGTGGATCTTAGTTCTATTGAAGTCAAATGGGAGTTTTGTCTCTGGTGGGGTCAAGATTTTGCTCTTTGTGTAATCCTGAAATTCTTAAGTAAAATTCCCATTAAATTTAGTGGGTGTGTAATAGGGAATTTTCAGTTAATAGGAAACACCAGACTTGGATGGGTTATCTTTAATTTTGTTTTCTCTTCTGTTAACAAAATACTCTGTAACTTGTGAATGGTTCTGGTAGTTGATCTAGTTTTCTTAAATTGAACAGATGCTCTGTGTAATGGTGCAAAAAAACCTTGAGAGTTGTTTTCCTCCTGTGTTAGTTTCTTTTGTCTTGTTTTATTTAAAGAAGTCATCATCTGTAATGCATCTACTTAAGATCGTAATAAGGTGATTTTTTGATAATAATGACCCCCCCTCTCTTGCCTTGTCAATTAGCTCTTCTTTTGTGAGGGTTTTATGATTGTAGCTAAACAATAAAAAGCCTATCCTAAGAAATCTCTTCTGTGTCTTTCTAATGGCATTTTAGATTATTGAAGACATAACCCTTGTATCGTTTTTCTTTGGGATTACTTTTGCACAATGAATTATTAAGGGTTCCCTCCCCCTTCTTTAATATGCCAACCGCCGTGACGTTTTGGTTCTCAGAGTAGCATGAGAATGCTTGTCTTTTTAAAAAAACGTGTATTCATTTTAAAATGGCTTCTTAAAAGCGCTAGAAGAACCATATGCTGTGTTAGAAAGCTATACGTCTTTTAAAGTTCTTTTTTGAATAAAGTAGTTGTGGTAAATTCTGCAAGAGCATTGCAATTACAGCAAAAAGAACTGAACTAATGCCCTAATACCTTACATAATTTGATTTTTGGGTTTGTTGGGGTTTTTTTGTTTGTTTGTTTTCCCCACAACCTCGAGAAATGAACTTCTTTTCTCTTAGGTTGCATTTTACAGCTAACCAAACCAAAATAGTTAGGTCTGAACCTTGAAGTGCCACTTGTGAAATAAAAAATGTAAACTGAAGTTATCTAAGATTAAATGAAGCCTTTGATAGTTTAAATTATGTTTATTATATGGGTGTCAGCTTTTTACAAGCAGATAGAATATTAAAATGTATAGCATCTATTGGACTTTTATTTTCCTTTATACTTCATGTTTAGCTATACTGCTCCTAGAAAGAATGTCATGGTTACTTTGAGTCATTTAAGATAAATTGTTATAGACCAAGTTGAATGGTGGGTTTGTTCTAAAATGAACCAGTACAGTCATTGCTCAAGGCAGAGGAAGTGCTTAGGTTGGTGATTGCTTCTGATTGCTTGATTTCTTTCAAGATAGCTACAGAGGCTAACATTTGCTTGTAAGTAAAATGGATAAAGGAATGTTTGAGTATTAGGACATGGTTTATATGGTGGTTTTGTTTTTATTTAATAAAGAGAGAATAACATGGGTTTCTTTACACTTGAATTACTGTTATTTTTAAATAGCATTAATTACACTGGAATGCTGAAGCAGTTTAGCAGCAAGCATCCACAGAAAAATTAAGCTAGAGTTTGTGTATGTAATCTAACTTCCCCCTTATTCAGCAGTTAAATGGCAACATAGGTACAGTGAGGTATTTTCTGTTTATATTGGATTTTCTCTAAAGCCCCATTAATATGTTTCTTTTAAAGTAATAAACACCTAAAGAAATGGCTGTATCTGGAGTCTTCTTTCCTCCTTCCCCCACCCCCCCATTAGTTGCGGTACAATATGTTTTTGTACTGGTTGTCCATATGTTTTCTCTGTGTCTAGGTGTGTTGTGTATTGGTCATTATATTCTTCAGCTGAGTCTGTGGAAGTTTAATGTTATGTTGGTGTGTGTAATGGCAATTTGAAGTGAGCATAGTGATGTGACAAATTAGTGCCTGTGGTTATAAGGGTTTCACAAGTCTTTGTTTTTTAGTGTAGTTTCTTAGTGTTTGCTTAGAAGCAATCTGTGTATACATGGAAATGAGTAGCATCCCTTGAGTTTTTAGAAGAGGCTGTAATGACCCCAAAGTTCAGATATGTTTTGTTTGTGTGTCTGTTGTCTGGCATGTAGCTATTTTAAAGTTTTTGTGTGTATGTATGTAGGGGGTCAAGAGTGGCAGCCTTGGAAGGCCAAGTTCAGCTGAGCAATTGCCTTGCTGCCAGCTGTTGAAAAGGCTGGTTTTCCTCTTGCAGCTTTTCCAAAGGAAACCTTTTCTTGTTGGTTTTGTGGGGTTTTGCGGGGGCTTTTGGTTGTGGGTTGTTGGGGGGGTGGGGAGGGGTGTGTTGTTTTGTTGTTTGTTTGGTATTTTTTTACACTTACACTTCATTTAGCTGTCCAGCATGTGGACATTTGGGGGTCAGCCAGTCCAGCAGGTGCTCTGGAGAACCAGCAGCAGTATGCAGAGCCAGCAAGGGAAAGATGTTCCCACATCTTTCAAATGCAAGTTACAAAGTAGCATGAATTTCCTCCCTGCATCTCAGTCTGCTACAGTGGAAACCAGGATTACTGGTTTAGATGGTATTTGCAATTGCCACACTAATTTAGGTAGGATGCATCCCTTAGGTTGTAAGAGTTTGTACTTAAAACAAGTGTTTAAGGCTTAGTTATTATGTGCCTGAGCCAAAGCATGGATAAGTCAATGTAAAGATTGCGTATGTCTTTGCATAGGCTCACCTGAAAAATACGCTTCATGGAGTGTTGAAGTGCTAGTACATATAGAAAGTAACATTTGAGGCTCACTGAAAGACAGCAATAGTGTGTAATCTCCTTTGTGTTGCCAGTTAGACAGTAATGTATAACTTCGCTGAAGAACAGGTGTGATCACAGTGACTAATCTTCTATGTGCATGCACATTTGCATGGCATTGTGCTGTTGCTTGGTAGCTGGGGTGAAAAATTGGCCATTAAACCAGCAATGTTTAGGAAAGATGTTCAATCTGATCGTGAGAAATCCTTGTGGAAATAGATTTAAAGGACCAAAAACAGTACTCAGAATTCTGTTACTATCCAGGTTTTCTTACTTTCACAGTTTATTTTTTTTTTAAACAGATGTTCTGAATTTATTATCAGTGATTATGACCCAAAATTATGTATAGGTGTAAATAAAATAGTAATTAAAAAGATTCACTTCTTGTGTGCAGTGAAGGACAGTACATTCTGGAAAGAGGTATGTTACAAGTTAGCAGTAGGGAAATACTTTCCAAAATAAACATCTTTGATACTAGTCTGTGTTTTTATTTGTTTTTCAAATCCAGATTTGCCTGCTTCAGTTAAATGGAAGATATTGTAGAGTGCGTTTTTTATCTCAGTAAATCAGTCACAGAAATAGTTAAGAGGAAAAAAATTCAACTCTAGCGTCAAATGTAAGCCCCCACCTGTGATAGTAACATCTAGATTGCAGAAAAGTAATGCAATAGCTTGATTCCATAGATCAGGAGTGATTCAGTGTTTTGTTTACATTATTTGTCAATCTCCTCAGCATCCTAGAGGAGAACACTTCCTTCCTGGCAGATGGCAGCCCCAGGGCCATGCACCTGCCATTACAAGCACTGCACACTAGTAATCTACCCCAGCACTGCTGTTGACAAGAGGCTAATGATAGGAGACTGTCTGCCTGACAGCCTAAACAAAATAGGAACATATTTGTCCTTCAGTGAGGGTTTGAGAGACCTTAGGAAGGACAGTCAGGACAGTATACTGGAGGACTAGAATGAAATTTAATTTAGATCTCTTTGGTAGTGTTTTCAGTGTGAGCCACTTTTAAGATAATGATGCTGCAGAAAGTGAATGATGTCTCAAAGAGGGATTTTCTTTTTCTCTGGCAGAGCAATAGCTGCCTTTATATTAATAGCTCTGTGTCAATCGGAGGAGGAAGGCTGTTGTGATTTAGCTGGCCCTGCCACAGTCCTCTGCAGCAGTCTGCCCTTGTTGGAAAGAGGGGGTTGGATGTACTTGTGCAGGGCTCTGTCCTGTTCTGGCAAATGGACCCTAAGCAGTGTTAGAAAGTCAAAATGTCTCTTTAATTGTTGAGTAGTGTGTTTGATACTTGCATAATGCATTCCCATTTCAGTAATTTGATTTTTGATATTACATGTTTTTATTATGTCATTAGACCAGGATCTCTTATTTTATCTGTTGTACATTTTATAAGCTTGCCTGTTTGGTTTTCTTCCTTGAAAAGAGTGTGGGCGATGTTTCTAGGGGACGCTACCCAAAGCGAGGGTATCTTTGAAGTAGGCCAGGATGTTCTTTGCTAAATTTAAAATCTACCCAAATATTACCCAGAGTTTGTAGAGTATTAAGCAGGATTACATGACGCACGGATTAGACATTGTTGAGCAGTCTGTTTTTGTTTGAAGGGGTCAGAAATGAAGCCACTGGGGCTTTAGTGTGATGCCAAAATAGCAAACTTGCTGATACCAGAAACAGCAGAAGTTTCTTAGAAACAGTAGAGCACAGGGATAATTTTCCAAGCTTTTTCAAGTAGTGCTTTAGTAAAATTTGTTTCACACATGCTGTGATGACAAGCATAAAGTATGAAACTCAACATTTTACATTACCATTGGGTCTCAATTTCCAAGTCTGTTGCACAGGTACTTTACAGTAGACTAAGAACAACACTATGAGTGTGACTTAAGCAGAGGACTTTGCTTCTCTTCAGTCAAAGACAAACCAATAAATCATTCCAGTGACAGTGTGAAAATCATGTCAATGAAATAAGATCTAAGCAGTTTTAGATTTGCCTCTTGTGCTGTGTGCTCCCAACAGGAGCAATATATTATTTTAAAACAGTGCTTAAGACAGTCCTAATATTCAGTTTAACCCCTCATTAAATTACATAGCATTGGCAAGGTAATGTATGGAATGAGACTTTGGAATATTTCCTTCTTTTTATTCCCCCCCCTCCTCCCCCCCTTGGATCTAGACTTTTGCTCAACACAAGTCAGAAGATTGATTGAACAAGGCATCTGACATTCTTTTGGGGAAGAGTTAGGCTTAACTCTTATGTAGGAGATGGTAGTGTTGAATAGTTGCTGTAGAATGAAAAAACAGCAGTTATGCAGACTTAGTCTGCTTTCACTGATGGAGATAACTGAGGCTATAGGAAGTTATTTGCAGTAACTGGTAATGTTACATTTTAGCATTACTTAAAAGAAGTAAGAATAGAATTTACAAGTAGATGCAAACTTCATCAGTTTTTGAGTGAATTTAAAACCCCTTTAAATCACAAAGTTTATCGCTTCTACTACCATGGTCTCTCCAGTGCTTGAGTCACACAGAAGTTATAGTGTGAGTTTATTCTCTAGTCTTTTTACCAGTTTCTCAAAAACTCCAGTGAGTGGCTTTAGTTGGCTTTAAAAGAAGGCAGACCATATGTCAGGTGACGTGTCTAACCAAAATTTTCACTGATACCAAGAAAAGACTTCTTGCAAAGGAATTATGAGGTTTGGAGGAGGCAAAACCTTACTGTAAGGCAGTTGCACTGAGTTGTGTTGTAATATCATTTGGTTTTATGAAGTAAACATTTAGAGAAATTTAAAGAAGGGTGGTTTGCATCTTTTACAACAGGTTCCAGTCCTAAGCAATTATTTCTGCCAAAATTAATGAAATGTAACTACATTTTTTAACATAAAAAAAGTTACACTTTTTTAACTATCTTGTACACCAACATGATAAAGATTTATGATGGTGATTAATATTGAAGTTTTTTTGTGAACTATGAAAAGTCACTATATTACAATCATTTACAGCAAATTATTTTTGATCTAACGCAAAGCTTTCAACATTTTTGTTTGGCTTTGGGATCAAGCTTGTATAACTTAATGCAAGTGTGCATAATTCCCTCTGATGTTTGCAGAATAGGTGCTCATGACTTTAACAATAGTTACAGAGAAATGACTGTGTGGTGGAGCATTAGGAATAAATAGATAGATAGATAGATATAGATATATGATGCATAGGTACAGAATACTTGAGAGAATTGACCATAAACTTAAAATGGTTAGCACATAAGACTTTATAATCCCAACAGTGTGGCAGTTACTCTCACAGGTATCAGTGAGAGATTCTTAACATATATCAATGAATGCTAAGATAATACTGCATTTTGGATATCTAAGAAAGGTAACTTACTACACTGTTCTATTTCAGTATTTAAATGTCAAATGAAAATCCTGTCAAGACAGGCTTTTAACTTTCACCATATCTGGTGTATTTTTAAATGTATAGTAGATTGCATGGGTTCTAAATAAATAGTGTTGAATGTTAGCCAACAGGATGATTTCCAGATACAAGTGCACCACTGTATTTCAGCACTGTGACTTCTGGTCCAGGTCCTCACTCATTTTTGCTTATTTATTTTTTTTATTTTTCTGTTAGTAGGAATGTTCAAGTGACAGTAAACTGAAAGCTGTGCAATGTATGGTAACATGAGATAGTCTGTTATTAAAAAAGTAAATCAGAACTTGATAAATAGCTGGACTTTTGTTATTGATTTGAACTAATTAACTGGAATTTGGCCTCCAGGAAATAAATCAATGTACTTTTATTTTCATAGATATACATTTGACTATGCTAGAAAGTGGGAACAGTAGACTTGGATCTTGAAGCTTGAGTGAGCGCAGCCAAATTGGTGTGCCTGAATGCAGAGGAAGCTGGCCTCTGCTGTGAGTGAGCTATGTAGGAGGTTTAGGTCTCACACTGCTGTTTGATGGACTTGTAAGAGGTCATTCAGAGAATCTTCTGCAAGTCTGAAATTATTCCCCAAGTCTCGAGTTTGCTTCATCAGTCATGAACATTGCAATCTTTAATTTGCCATACTGGCCATGAGGATGCTATGTTGTTATATTAAGAGAAAATATTGCAACATTTTCTGTTCCTCTCCTTGGTGGATGTTTTCCATTTCCTTTGTACTCACAGATTGACTCTTTTACAAGTTGATAACATTTCAACTGTACCATTTAAAAAAAAATATATATATTGAGAGTTATTTATGTGATAATTTTTGGTCATAAAGACTCAAGCTTGTATTCTACTTAATTTTACTTTGCCAAAGAATACAATTGCATTGATTTTTATGAATAATTTCCATATCATTATAGCACAGATTACTCTGTTTTCTTACCCTATGTATAGGAGAAGCAGAATGCTAAAGTTTGGTTCAGGATATTTTTGTTTGTCTGTTTGTGGTTTTGGTTGTTATTCTTTGTAAATAAATAAAGAAATTAAAATCCAGTCACCCCCCCTCCATCTCTCCACTCCCCCCACAAAACAAACCACTCCCAAACCCACACCAAAAAAAAAAAAAAAAAAAAAAAAAAAAAAAAACCAAAACAAAAAAAAACCCACTAAAAATCCCCACAAAAAGGGG
>NDXB01018024.1:18407-32389 GCA_002631895.1 Agapornis roseicollis
ACAAAAAAAAAAAAAAAGAAAAAAAAATAAAAACCCAAACAAAAAACAAACCCAAATCAAAACCCACAAAAAAGGTGCCTGGGACTTCAGAACATGTACCTTGGAAATGGTGAACTCTTTTGGGTACTGATGCGTAGGAGACAGCTTTAGACTCTCCACTGTAGAGACTCTACTCTGTAGAGAATCTACCTTGAGTGGAATGAAGTGTATACATCTTGTCCTTAGTCAGGTATCTTAACTCTGAAGACGTTCTTAATATTTCCTATTAGTTTGTTTTAGACACGAGCCCATTTATCAGGCACTGATTTTTAGCTTGTTGTCTTGAGGCATTTTCCCATACATTTTTGTAAAGGGCTCCCTGAGCAGCCAACTCTTCTCCATTCCACTCTGGAGGCAAAGTTCTATTAAGTTCTGCTGAAGATGGCAAAACAGTAGACAAGTCTTTTATTGAAACTGTATGTTAAATTTCTATTTTGCAATCTTTTATTTTTTTTTTTGTCATGTAAACCTATTGTTTTATCGGACAGTGAAATGGCTTTATCTTACTCATTAGTGCAACTGTGGGTTTGTTTATGTGTGTGAACCTAAGCAAGACCTTAATTTTGCTTCTGTAGCCAAAGAAATGTTTCACACTTTGGTATGTCTCAAAATATATTAACTTGTTACTTGCATCAGCTACAGACAAAGCTGATTCTTACCTGGAAGAAGGGAATAAATTGTATTTGATCAGTTAAAAATAGCACTGTGCTAAAAAGTATTATATTTGGTAGTTGTCAGTAAATTCAGGAGCAGGAATCACTTGTCCAAATTCCATGTTTTAGTTTAGGAAAAACACTGGAAGTGCTACCCATATTAATACAGGATGTAGCATAGTGGGGCTTCGACTGTAGCTGTCTGAGTGAACAACATTAATATTTGTCCTTTAAGTCAAAAATTCTGTTTCCTCACTGGATCAGATGGTACTGGAGTTTGTTTTTTTTTTCTCCTAATATGTGTTTCTCCTGGTATATCTGGTGGCATCTTTCCTAAACTTCTTTTCTGCTTCTGTAGCGTGGTAAATTTAAATTTGACAGAGGTTTCCAAGATTTTTCATAGCAGCTGTGAGATACTAATAAGGATTCTTGGAACCATTTCTCTTTTCTCATAGATTGTCTTAGGTCCCATTTTGGGCCATTTGTGACCACATAATATCTTTCTGGAATAGTAATAATGAATTACTTCAATTAATTTTTTCAATGTACTTTAATTAAAAATAGCTACTGGATATAGGGACCTCTGGTATAGTATTAAGTAGTCCATGGACTGTAATTTGGAAAGCTGTAATGTGGAGGAATATTTACAGCCTGTTCATGCTGGATTTATTTTGTATGCGTTTTATGGAAACAGTTAAGTAATTGCCCTAGTCTTGTTCTTGCTGTATAGGAAAGCCTATCTGTGGTCTCTTGTCTCATCAGTTGAATTCAGATTCTTTTATTTTATTTTTTTTTTTTCTTGACATCTTGTGATTACTACAGAAAAGTGTTGGTAGGATTGTTTAGCATAGATGGGCTGGGATTGTTTCCAAGCCAAGGGAATATATTCCAGAGTAGGCCATTTGTCCTTGTTTTTCCTAATAGGCTTTGTGGAATTCATCTGTGCTGGGCTCCTATTTTGGTCTGATGGACACAAGAGTATAATTAAAAGGCAGAAACAACTTCATCTGCGGCTGTAGGTTGACCACAAGACTTCAAAATCTTAGGGGACCTTAATGTATATGTTCTGATTGAAGCTGCTTAATGCCTTTTATGTTGCAAATTCCAGCTCAAGTGGTCAGTGTGTTCTAAGGGTCCATTTTCCTGGTTTAGATTCCCACATGTGGTGGGTTTTTTTTTCATCTAGTCAGTGTTCTCCCACGTTGTGTAGAACTGAAAAGTTTGGCCCAGTCTGTAGACATCTCATTTGCACCTTGTTAGTAGCCTACTGAAACAGTCCTCTTCAAAATCTGGCTTCCATAAGTAGTCACTGGAAGGATACAGATGCCTTTTAAGTATTGAAGAGGCTGGTTGGTTAAAGCCAGACTTGAGACTGGTACAAACCTGCCTTCCCTGACTGTAGAGGAAGCCTATACGCTTGGCATAGAATCATAGAATAGTTAGGGTTGGAAAGGACCTTAAGATCATTTAGTTCCAGCACCCCTGCCATAAGCAGGGACACCTCACACTAAACCGTGCCACCCAAGGCTTTGTCTAACCTGGCCGCAAACCCTGCCAGGGATGGAGCACTCACAACTTCCTTGGGCAACCCATTCCAGTGCCTCAGCACCCTAACAGGAAAGAATTTCTTCCTTATATCCAATCTAAACCTCCCCTATTTAAGTTTGAACCCGTTACCCCTTGTCCTGTCACTACAGTCCCTCCCCAGCATAAATGAAACATCTAATTTTGAGAGGTGTGTGGCTTGTGAGATCAAACTTTGTGTGGAATCTATCATAAGCAGAAGGATTTGAAGTAAGACTGATACTCATTTGTGGATCAGCTGACATAGCTAAGTATTCCTGCCTGACCTGGACTGTACTCTAGGTAGTTGATGAGGTATTGTACTTGCTCAGTAAATGTGAAATTAAAAGGGATTTATGTTTTCTCTAGCTATGCAGCTGCTGCACTCTAGGCTGAATGCTTTTCAACATATTTTCTGGTCAATGACAATATGTGAAATATGCAACGGTATCAGGGCCTTAGCATTTGGAAGCAAACTTGAGCTTTAAAGGTATAGATGCACTGGGGAAAGATGGCTTAGGTAAATACTGGTATTTTGCATAGTATTTCTTCATGCATGTTGTCTGCAATCTTTCCTTCTCCATTCTTTGCAGAACATCCTTCATGAACAGCATCTTCACTTTATAAAGTGTCACCTACTGCACAGTATCCCACTGGAAGTTATAGTTCCTTAATGTAATGCCCTGAAGTGCTTACCACACTCATTGGAGATGTCCTAAGCAGCTTTGAAGAGCTGGGTTACTGGCACAGGGGAAAAATACACATAGGTCTTTATGTACTGGAAAACATCCCTGAAGTCTAGGGGAATTCTCTGCTGCACATCATGGGACTAGAGCCAAACTCTTATAAGTGACAAAGATGGTTTTTCATCTGTTTTATAGAAACAGTCCTGGTAACATTATTGACTTTCAGAAAGATGTGACAATGTCAGTTATATAGTTGTTTGGTCAGATACATTGCTGTAAGTAGCATATATGTGAGTTACTGGTGAGCCTTTTCAAGGGAATTGTCATTGGTTGTTTATAAACATATTTATTGGCAACAAATCACGGGAGCCATAAAACAAAACAAAGACACCTGTGTGAGGAGAGTACTTGGGAGAGGAGGGAAAAACAGAACTGGTGAAACAGTAGAGTACAGCTCTGTGTAAATATTTACAGAGAGCTCTTGTAATTACAGAATAAAGTGCATCCTGCTCTGGAGTTCGCAATATTGCATATAAATGATAGTAATTTTTTGGTCTTTTCTTAAAATCTCTGAAGTTTTGAGGAAAGTGCTGTGAAAGCACACTGTACTCTGACAACATGTTTTAATAATATTTTAATTTTTTTGTACTGCCAGTATCACTACTGGAAAAAAAATGAAATAAATGTTTTCTAAACTGAGATTTAGTGCAACCGATTTCCCATCAAAGTGTTATAAATGTTTTCAGGTAACATACAGCATAGTTTTGCTTCTTTCAAGAATCCTGCAGGAACTGCTTGACAGCTGTACAGGGCTTTTCATCCCAGTTTTGCAGGGTTGTATAGAAATGCTTGGGCACTGTGTTTTTGAGCCTTTTCATTGTGCTTTTGGGTTGTAGATAAAAAATGTCTTATGGGGGAATTGCAGTTCCTGTTGCTGTGTGTCTCAATATATAAAGAAAGGACAGCATTTTATGATATGTGGACTGAACCTTAACTACATAGGAAGTAAGACTTCAGCTTTATTGGGAGCACTAAACTAACATGTGGCAGGTTCAGAACAAGCAGAAGAAAATAATTCTTCTTGCAGCCTGTAGTTGAAGGGAGGTGAAGTGCAGGAGGTCCTTAATAGGTAAATCATTAGAAATTAGATGACAATTTGGGGCAGCATCTCTGTATGCTTGTCCTGGTTCTTATAGTCTTGCTTAAGCAGCTGCTTCTTTGACCCACTTTCAGAGGAAACTGTATTAGAGACTTTAGCCTGCTTCGATGCCACCATTTTTTGCTGTATTGCTCATTTCACTAAATGATTTGAGGGAGGTTAAGGGAATGATGGTGTCCTTTTTTCACAATATCTGAAGTTTGCAGCTTCTTATCTAGCTTCATCTTCCCCTCTCTCCTCTATAACTGACTGATTCACAGCGCACAATGGTGCAAATACAAAAGATTGGTAGAGAAGCATTGACAGAAATTGAAAATCCTCCTTTAAAAATCTTTTTCTATCTTACTGTCAGATGCTCTTAGCCTGTCCAGGCCCTCTTTTCTGTCCCTTCACTCCCCATGTATTTCTTCTGTCAGAAGCATCATCTCTGGACAGATCTCCTAACTTGAAAGTTCAAAAGGTGCAGCAGGCAGCCTAATGCTTCATGTGTGACCATCCAGTCGGGCTTAGATGTCAGGTTAGATACAAAAGTGAATGTATGTAATGGCAGGGGTGTTTCAGTGTTCTTGATAAGCAATCTGAAAGTCAGTTTGCAAAACAGGCAGGTAGCTGACTGTGAAAGTTGACGAGAACCTTGTGTTTTAAGACATTTCTGGAGGATAAATGTCTTCCTCTAGAACAGAGGAATGCTCCAGTCTCCATAAATACTCTGTAAATCTGAAACCTGTTTTGATATTAGGTGCCTAAGCCCTTTTGGCAATGATGGAGGCAGGGATCAGTCTTTCAAAGAAAGCCTGGATGAAGTGTTTCTGTTCCCCTGCTCACAATATTTACCTGGCTAGAGTACTCACCCAGGACTGACCAGCATTGCCTGGCTGAAAAAAAGTCTCAATTCCCTTTCCCACCTCCCCATTCCTAGTGTGTCTTAGCCATATATTCTTTGGTAGAGTTATTTAGTTCTTTCTTGCTGAAGCTGTTTTCATGGAATAATTAGATATCCACTGTAATGGAAAGGGAGAATGGACATGACTTCCCACAACTTACAAGAGTCCTTATCCCTGTTCCCATGAATATTTAAATTTTTAATATGAATTCTTCAATTTAATCACTGGAAGAAATTGCTTTTTCTCCCCAGTGAGAGAGAGAAAATGCTTTTAAGCTCTTTGAGAGCACTTTAACATTACATGTTCAGGCATGTGGATGGAGGTAACCTAGTGGCTCAGAAAAAAACATTGGACTTTGGTATTAGGCACTGATATCTAGAACGACAGCCAGTTTCACGCATGTGGAGCTAACCAGAAGAATGATTATATTCCCCCCCACCATTACCTTCCTGAAATAGGTCCACCAACACTGATGGCTTTTCAGTGTGCAGTTATGTGAGCTCTTCATCCTTGTCAGAACTTGTTGCCTTTTTTAGTGATTATTGATATGTATTAGAAGAGGGACAGATATGCCTGTGACATCCCAGTTCAGCAACCTTTAAAGCAGCTGTAAAGGTGTGTGAAAGGATTTGGTCTCTGCTTCTAAAAGAATACCAAGTTACACCTCAGAGACTTGGTGTTCTTTCATAACTTGTAAACTTGCAAGACTGAATTTCATAACTTATTCATCTGAGCCTAACATGAAATAGAGCAGAAAATATGTTGCTTAGAAGTGCCTGTTTCTTCTCCTTAGCTATAAGGAGCTAGAATGACTAGCTCCTCATAGGGTGAGTAGGTCAGAGATGCAGAGATACACACTGGGGGTGGCAGAAGTTAGCTGAGTATTGCCTAGTTTATGCTGCAGGGGCAGACGAGCTAATTCAACTGTTTTTGTTGTGTCTCTGCAGATGAGGTTGGTAGATCGTTCAGTAGATTAGTCACCAATCCCTTCCTCCCTTGCACTTGATCACTTGTAAGGTGAGCATGTTGTTTTGCAAAAAAAATGTCTCTTAAGCAACTTCCAGCCTCACTTTGTATGCAAAGTAATGTTGCTGGAGTTTGGGCATTGCTGTCAGTCTGTTCCTGGGAAGAGCTTCTTCTCTCCATCATGTGATGGAAGGAGGTGTAAAAATGAAGCCAGCTGCCTAATAGAGGCCATGTTTGCAGTGTTGGGTTTTGAATCTGCACTTATAAAGGAATGGTGTGATGAGTGTAAGGTGGGAGGCAATTCCAGTTGCATGATAAGAACGTGACTTCTTGTTCCACAGTGGTTAAATCCTGTGCATGTGAACTGTTGAGTGGCTCTCTGGCTGGCTGCCACAGACTAAGCTTTTCAGTTGCAAATTTTCTATATAGTTTCCACATCTGCTTCTGCTTGTGCATTTCTGTCCCTCCTGCAAACTCCCAATGGAAGACCAAAAGGACCGAACATTTTTTTTTTCTAGTATTTTGTTTGCTCTTGGAAAACAGCTTGGTTTTGTTTAATTGCATTTAATGAGTTTGAATGGTTGTATACCCAATTTGCAAAGGAGAGGATAAGTGAACAAATTTCAGATATTACTATACTGAGGGGTTTTTTGTCTAATTTATTTTATCCCTAATCATGGGATTAAATCACATCTTTGCAAACTTATTTAATAGTAGACAGTGGCTGCAGCTCTGAAATTAAGAGATATAATAGCAGTTGTATTAAATTAATCCTGGAAAAAATGAGCATGTCTAGTTTCTTAATTTTAAATTTGAAGTGCCTATTTTTATTATAATTGATATGGGAAATGTATTTCTGGACTGGCACTTTAGATATAAATTCATTATAATGATATTAGTAAGTTAAATCCTTTATTTTCCACCTAATTACATTTTAATGTTTAGTTATTCATACTACAAAATCTTAAGAAGCTTGACAAAGTGATATGAAACACAAATTATATCAAATTCTAAAGTCAACTAAGCATAGCCCTCCTAGTCATTTGTACTTCTACTGTAGACTCAGCTGCTTAAACTCTAGTGTAAGTATTGCAGGTAAAAGAAGTGTTAGTTGTGTAAATATATAGTATCAAGCACAGATGACTTTGATTTTTCAATACCTGTGGATAGAAGTTGACACTCATTATAAATTGTGGAGATCTGTCTGTGCCATCAGATGAACATTTTAGACTCTCATGCATATGCTAGGACAAAAAAGAAAAATAAGTACTTGCAGGTGCTGACATGTACCACCATCTTTTTCCAGATAATCTAGTGGTTTGTTTCCCATAGTAGAAGATAGTCTCTTTCCCCATGGTTATCTTAATGCAATTCAAGATGTTATGATTTTTTAGCTATTTGACAAAGAGATTAAAGTACTGTCAAGCTCATTTTAATATAGAGAACTGTGCCCACAAAATCCCTATTTTACTACTTTAAGGAAATTCAGTGATTTTTATTTTTTTTAGTGTCAGTCATAAAGAATCTATGTTGACCCAATGCTTGCTTTCCTAAATTCATAAGCCACCAGAGACATATTTAAATAACAATGTGTACTGTTTCTTAGTGGAAGAACATACCAGAAGAGCCTAGTTACTTGGGGCAGCATGTCTCCAATTATGATCAACCCTGACTTGTTTAAAAATATAATAACACCATGTCTTTCTCATTTCACAGTTTAATTTGTTTTTCCCATCAAATGTGGAATCATTTACTTTGGATGGATATTATTCATAGTCTTTGTAAACTATTAGAGCACACTATGTTTTCCTGCAAAGTGTTGGTAAGGTGAATGCTTAAGTTGATTGAAACCTTTTCCTGTGATGATGGTGAAGCTCAGCTTTATTTGGTATGAGCAGTCCTGCTGCTCAGAGCTCAGTTTCCCTGGAATTGTGGAGAGCCATAGCTCAGTACATGAATTCTGCTATTTTTAGCAGGGTTACTTACCTATCTGCTTGGTATTAAGTACAGTATTCATTAAATTGTTTAATGAGAGTCAGAGCCAGGTCAGGATTTGGCTCCTTCTGTACACCTCCCCAGTAGCATGCCAGGGAGCAGGCACACTGCATTTGCATTGGAGTGCTTGGCCAAATTTATGACCTTATAATGTGCATGTGTGCATCCTATAATCCCTCCTGTAAAGAAGCCCTCAGAGATTGCAGTTCAGGCCATCTCCTGTTGCTGTTGGTGCTAGGTTGGCATGGGTTTATCACCATGGGACCCATGCTGTCTCCCATTACCCTCTGCCCCTGCTGCTTGCCTCCCTGCTCTGCTTGTTTGCTGATACCAACTGCTGTAGGCATAGGGAAGGTGCTGTTGAGGTGCAGGGCTACAACCTGGGCAGGTACCTGTAAGCCCATCTCCTGCAGGGTGCCAGGTATGATTCACAGAGCTGGGGAGTAGGGTAGGCAGTGCAGCTTTCTGATGGGGGACATTTGTCTTTGCTCAGCCAGGGGCCTCACCCAGGACCCTGCATCTATTCCTGAGGGAGGTGGTGGGAAGCAATTACTTCTCACTATAGATGGAATTCAGTTCCTTGGGCTGTGCCACCTAGTGGCCTGTCATTATGCCCATGGATGTAAGTGTTGTTAACCTCCAGATTCAGTTATGTCAATAGGATTTCTCTTCTAGGAAAAGTTAGCTAGTGGGATCAGAGCCTTGGTTGATTTGGCAGCAGCATGGGGAGGGGAAACAAAGGGACAAAGCTGCCAAGTGATTTTCCTGAAGTCAGGGCAGAAGCTTGTTGTGGGGCTGGGGATTCTGCATCCAGTGCTGATCCGCTCTGGCAGTCACACTACCAGTGGAATAGATTTGCTGGTTATGAATAACCAGCAATGTGTTTTGCCGTGTACTGTCTGTGTGCTTCTTAGCAGATGAGAATTATTTTTAGGAATTAAGAAAATTTTTATTCATTGCTTACTGACTTTGAAAATTAATAAGCAGATTTATCTTTAATTGACTAACCATCATATTCTCTTTACAGAATGTTTAACAAGTCTTTGAGTATTTGGTAGTTTCCTAGCAATTTTTGTGTGTGTTTATGTATTCCCCCAGAAGCACTGGTGGAATCAGATGACTTCAAGTAGTTCTGGAAACTCAGTAGTGATCATGGATGCTTTTCTTGATAAAGTTCAAAACCAAAAGGAAACTTTAGTATTGTCACAGTGCTGGACTTTGTATTTTGATTTGTGTGTGCCCATGGACAATGAGGTTATCAATTAATATATTCGTATCCTGTAGGAATTTTGTTTAGTTCCTGGGTAAAGACAATGTATTGGTAGTTCTTGACTTGTTCTGTAAGTGGAATGTTGACCTGAGACTTGAAATAAGTAAAAGATATTAATCACTGAAGCAAAAATTAACAGCAATATTGATTTCTTGTTTGTTTAGGTTTTGTTTGTTTGCTTTGGTGTTTTGTTGTTATTTTGTTTGTTTGGTTTTTTTTTGGGGGGGGTGTTGTGTTTTTTTATTGTTGTTGTTGTGGAGGTTTTTTTGGGGGAAGGTTGGTTGTTTGTTGGTTGTTTTGGGCCTTTTTTTTCTTTTTTTTTTTATTTTTAAAGTTTTTCACTTTAACGTGGAACTTGTTGTTCATTTCTTTCAAGTAGGCTTCCTCTGAAGCTGTCATTGCTATTATGTGGATCAAGTGGTAGCAGTAGTTATTTTTACTTTCTTGATTCAAAGCTTATTCAAAATCTGATTCAGAGTTTATTGAAGTCAGGAGAAAATGCTTCATTATTGAAAACTGTGTTTTGGGCTTTGAGTTCTAGGTCAGCATTAGAGACTCACTGGATGATGTGTTTATTGCATTACAGGCGTTTAGGCTTGTGCCCACAGTCCCACTGTCAACTACAAAACCCTGTGAACCAAGTTTGGAAGTGCTTTGAAGCATTGGCCACTTCACTTGCTCCAGTTTAATTCTGGCTGGAAAGTACCTGTTGTGCTGTAAGAACAATGGCAGGTTTATGCAGTTGCTAATAATCCTCCCTGATGACTGGCCTAGGCTGACATACTTCTAGAAACATGCTTGTTTGTCTTTGCATGTACAAAACCATCTTCCTCTGATTCCCTATCTGAAAATATGGTTGGTTGGTTGTTTTTTGTGTTAGGGTGTTTTGTTTTTTTGTTTGTTTTTTTTTTTTTTTTGTTTGGTTGGGTTTTGTTTTTTTTTTTTTTTTTTTTTTTTTTTTGTTTGCTTGGGTTTTGTTTTTGTTTTTTTTAACTTTATTTGGCTTTTGCTATCATGTGGCCACTTCTGAGGACCTAAAATTAGTTGTCAGGTTGGTATCCATTTGGAGAAGGAAAACAGTAACACAGAGTCAGCATGTATCTTTAAACACTCACTTATTTGCCTATATGATACATTTATACTACTTCTGTGAACAAAAGTTGAAACAAAGTGATTTGTTAGCTAGCTCTTCCTCAAATGAGAGGTCTCTGCTGCTTTTGCAGGGGCATCCATCTTGCCAAATGTTCTTGTGCACAGCCTTACTGGATGGTTATGGCAGTTTTGGGGCTCCCTTGATTGCATTGTAAGCCAGTTCAAGTTTTTAATCTGAAACACCCCCAGCCCAAACAATGAAAGCTCATTTTCTGAAGATTAATGGGTAGATTTGACTTGGTGCCTGGTCAGAAAAGTGGCAGGAAATAAATGGCAACGAGCGGGGGCAATGAGATGTTGTCCTTTCAGTCTCCTTTTGGCAAGCTATTAATTCGTCTCAAGCTATGTCATGAAATAAAATTCTAAGTAATATCCTAATTATCTGATCATGTAGTGGCTCCAGTTGATTCCAGCAGGACTAATTCCTTAAGTAAACAGTAACTCTGAGAGAATCAGTGGCAATTTAATAATTCTCAACTATCAAGATATGTCAACCTTTGTTTTTATGTAGACTTGAAGGAAAAGCCTTTGTATTGGTGTATCAGAGGTTTACATGGGTTGAAACTTGCACTCATAAGCACTATGCTTGCTTTGACATCCAGGTTTTATATATATGATTTATTATGGTTTTATGGTCCCAAAGATACTAAAAATACACAAGAATACTGAGTAATTGTATCAGTACATTCAAAATAAATGGATTATGTACTTTATAGACTTTACTAAGTAACAATGTTAGTTTCCATAATGTTTCAAATAACTTAAATTTTTAGGAAAACCGGTGTAGTACACCTTCAACCATAATCTTCATCTAACTTTTAAACTTGAGGACAACAACATACAACAAAAAATATTGCTATAAACTATTATGTGAACTAGACATTATGAATAGCATATAGTGTGAATATAATGTACCAGCCTGATGTTGTATTGTAATTTACCACTTAGTTGGCACCTTTTGAAATGAAGTGTCAGTGTTTTGTCATGTAAAATGTACTGTCACAGTGTTCTGTTCACTACTGTTTGTGCATTGCTCTTTCCAAATAGTATATCAAACAGGAAAGGTCTACACCATAAACAACATGCTGAGACAATTTTGATGATTTTTTTTTTTGACTGAGTAGTGAGTTCATCAGTATAATAATGCCCCTTTATGGTGGTGGCACATACCATCCATTAATGCTTTGCAGTAAGAAATCATGGAAGGAGTCAGCTGTGTTCTTTAAATGAGGGTGGGTTACTTTGTAATCACCTGGACTGTTTAAAACAGCTTTGTATTCAGTAATCAAGAGAAGATTCCTTCCATTTGCACACCTAACCACTTTTTTACTTCTGAAATAAAAGTTACTTAGTAAATCACATAAGTCAGTTAGAAATGGTTTCTTCTGTACTTTGCTTATAGGTTTTTAGAACATATAGTCTTATTTTAAGGTCTGGGAATAGACAGCTGACTAAAAAACAGTTGATTTTTGTGCCTACTTTCTGCAACACCTTTTCTTTTCCACAGGTGCAAACAGTGATGGTCACAACTTGAACTGGGGGGGTGTGGGGTGTGATGGTGAGGTAGTGGGTATGTTGTGTTTTCTAACCAGTTGTGTCTCTCAGGGTTTGCTGGTCTGAACAGCCACAGCCAAAATGGTCCAAAAAAAGGAGGTGGTGTTGTACTGGGGAGTACACTTCTGCAATATCTTATTATGTATACCAATATAAAAGCAGTTATTGCATAGCTTCCCCCTTTCTCCCCCATGAAACCCATTCTAAATAGTCTCCCTATGGTATTTTTGGTGTTTCTAAGTTGTAAACGTGATTTTTTTTTTCCCCAGCTTTTATTGACTTTCTTTCATTTTTCTTTTCAGAGTGAAGGAGTTAGTTTGCTCACCATGACCTCAAACAACAGAGTACAACATTCAAGGAAGCTGCTCGGCATATACCTTTTTGTTTGTTTGTCTTGGGTTTTTTGTTTTGGTTTTTGTAACTGAAGCTGCTTAAGGTTTACGTTTCATTGTTGTTGTTATTGTTGGTCCGGACAGTTGCTTAACTGTTGTGGACTAAACTGTGCAACAAACCTGGGAGGAAGGGAGAGCAACCTGCCTAACTTATTACCTGTCCATGGCATCTAGAGTATCATTTTGCTGCTGTTGCGACAGAAGTTGGAGATGCTCTTTAGCTCGTAGGAACTTTTCTGCCGGCCTCTTTAACTAACAGCCAATGCCTTCATTTCTTTTTTCTGCAAAGATAAACTGTATTTATTCTTCAGCATATTAGGGGATTCTGTAACACCTGCTGAAGCAGTAAGATCTGGTATTTACTGGCATAATTTCAAGCCTACCACAGTACTACCTCAGTTCAAAGTAAAGCCGGATTTACAGTGTTGGTGTATGACAGGATCTTGTTTATCTCTATGCTGAGTTTCTCAAGAATGGTCGTCAGCCTTACTGAACTTGCAACGCATACAGCTGCTGCTGATGGGTTGTGAATCACTAGCCGCAGGGTTTACTCCTCAGACAAAGCCTAACCAGGGCACTGAAAAGCCTAAAATGGGATGAAACTCTGTGGATCGGACTTGGACAGAGGATTCAGAGTAGTTAAAAAAAAAAAAAAATACAATATATAACTGAAGCAACATAAGTTAAAATCATCCAACTGTATTGGGGGTATCTCTGTACCTTTGACAGACTTGTTTAATCCTCTCTATGTAGGTGTTACTGTAGGTACTTCAGATTGCAAAAGCCTTTACTCCTATTTACAAGCTCATTTTTGTCAGCTAACCCTGTTCTTAGCTGCATTTCTTGTAACCAAAAATCCACATAAGCATGCTAGGAATGCAGGGATGATAATGGTATCGGGCAAATTCAAGCGCTAATATTAACACAGTATTATCTTGCCATTTAGAAAGCCCTGATATTTGCCTTTTACCAGGAAAGCACCATTGTAGCTGCAGGTGTTATTACAGGGAAAAAGAACCACTGCAGTCACTTATCCTGAGTTCTTTTCAAAGCTACCTTGAAAATCCAAGCGATGTGGCAGCTACTGTCACAAAGGTCACATACAACTGTTGCACCAGACTAGCAGAATGTCATGCCACCTTGTTTCTCCTTTGATAAATTTGTTTGTATACATGTTAAGGGTACCTCCCCAGTGCCTGTTCTGATAGACGTGTAAGTATTGCTAAGTTATGAGTTGGGTGAGACTTTTTTTGCTTTAAATCATTGTGCTAGGTGGAACCTGTACTTCACTATTAACAATGCATTATCTTTTGGGAATTTTTATTTCTGAGGAAGATGAGAGTCAATGTCTAACAACTATAATGAATGGCAGTGCGGTCTTCCTGCTTACATGCTGAACTTTTAGAGCTGAGGATTGTATTACAAGACAAAGATGAATGTAAACTAATTCCTTCCCTACCCCATGACACACTTTATTTTTCAGTGTAATTTTTGGGGCTTAAAATCACAGCAATGCATAGGCTTATCCATTATTAGATCTAAAATCAATTTAAATATCTGATCTGTTTGATTTTTTTTTTTTCCATTAATAATACTGTAAATGGTTCTAAGACATTCTAAAATGCTGCTTGTTCAAGTCTGGAACTACAAAAAAAAAAAAAAAATCAAA
>NDXB01018024.1:32424-73967 GCA_002631895.1 Agapornis roseicollis
TTTTTTTTTTCCATTAATAATACTGTAAATGGTTCTAAGACATTCTAAAATGCTGCTTGTTCAAGTCTGGAACTACAAAAAAAAAAAAAAATCAAATACCTTTGGCATTTTCTGTCTGATTTCCCCCATAGCACTGAATGTGGTACCTGCTGAATTCAATGTTATGAACTTCTATTTTGAAGTAGCCCTCTGTACCAATTAAGAAATCATGCCACTAAAACAAATGGCTAAAATGCATACTGCAACTTCAAAACAAAAACTTGACAATATAGTCAATTCTTCTCTATCCTGTATATTTCACAAAGGCATATGCAATACTTACATTCTTAATTTAGTTTACAGAATGGAACCAAAATGTATAAATGTTATGTTTGCTAAAACTTCATAATGTATATTGGGTCTTTGTACATTTTGCCTGACTTACCTTAAATTTAAAATATTTTTTGCTATATAACCTTAACAGTTATTAAGCAGTGTTTTCTTTTTGGGTACGTATTGTTTCTGAATATCAAGATGTTAAATATATTTCTTGCTATTGTGATATGACAAGAGACTTAACTTATCTTGCTGTGTCTTCCAATGTACACGCTGTATATAAGGATAAATGTGATGCTGCTGGAGACCAGAATAAATGGAACTAGAGTAGTGTATTGTATTTAGTCTGTATTGATCATGGATGCTCTCCTTAATAGCCATATGCAATAAAATACATTATTTATGAAAGGAGTAAAGTATTTCTGTGCCTGTTTTCTCTAGGGATAGGGTGGTTTTTCTGGTTGTTTACATAAAGTCAGTTTATTCTCTTCTAAACAGAAACACACTTTCTCTGAACAAATCTTACTGCTCTGCAAATACTTACCTGCTTTCCTTTTAACTTTTATAAAACATGAAAAGTCATGAAATAAGTTTAAAACTTGTTTAATAGTAAAAAATTAGAATTATAAAGGCAAGTTGTCTATATTTCAGGAAATAACTAGAAGCAGAATTTGGTCTTAATTTTTAATTCCAGTTTTAAAAGTCTGTAGAAGACCACAGGAGTCCTTATGGCAGCCTATATCGTGGGAACAGACTTGGCCTATACGTGCTGTATAGTCACACTGGTACAAGGTGAACGGGAGCCTAATGCTCTGTTTAGGTATTTTCATCTGCTGGCTTGTATGCAGGGCCTCCAGGGTGCAGTCATAGGCACCACAGGGTCACCATAGCCTGACTGGCTCCTGGTCAGTAGGAATGTCCCTTATACATGTATAAATGACTCTTTTTCAGTGTTCCTTGTACCCAGGTAAATGACCTGTGCAAGAGTCCCTGACTCCTTCATGACAGGGATTACGGTGATGAGGGTCAGGGGACAACAACAGCAGGTTCATAAAAACACTTGGATGTCCATTCAAGCATCTGGCTTCATGTGGCTATATCTACCACTAAGTGGGCTGGTACTTTCATGGTTTCCTTATGTTTGGGGGATGGCTGAAGGACTGTACTCACGCAACTTTATCTTAGAAGGACAAAACCTGGCTTACTGTGGCAAGATTAGGTTCTTTTTCTGAAAGGAACTTGTGTGGAAAAGAGCAATTCTGTCTGTTGCTGCCGTAGGATCATTCTGTGGCTGCTGCAGTGTCCATATAAGCCACGGAGTGCAGACATAAGCTACATACAATGTATATGCTGCTCAAGAGAGAGCATTCAGTTCCTTCTCCCACTGTCCTGCCTGTCTTAGCTGCAGGCTAAGCTAGGGGAGGCAGAATGATACATTGTGGATCTTAGGGTGCTTACATCCTTGAAGAGCAATTGCTTTAGCCTTTGAAATCTCTCTTGAAGACATACAGAGTATCTTCTCCTACTGTCAACAGGGTATGTGCGTGGTACATTATGATATCACAGAAGGAGAATGATAAGACATCTGCAAATTCAATGTCAGATTCTTTGGTGGGTTTAATTTCTGATAATCAAAGCATAAAGGAAAACCTTTGGATACCCAGCCCACCCACAGCTCAGGTTGGTGTGATGTAGGCTGCTTCCAAACAGAGCGATTTGCACTGATGTGAGAGTGGTGCTGTGTCCTTGTTCAGTGACTGCTCTTCTCAAGAACCTCAAAGCAATCCATAGCTTTCAACCTCCTTGGGAATCTTGGTTTTCTTTTTGTGGTACAGGGTTCTGGGACGGGTTGGTACAGGTCCATACCATCCTAGCATGGAATGAATTTACCTTGAGCACGTACCTATGCCCTGGTGCTTAGAAGCAATGGCTTACCAAAGTAAGAGGGAGAGAGGGGTTTGGTTTTGGTTTGATTGGTTGGTTGTTTGGTTTTTAGTTTGTTTGGGGTTTTTTTGTGGGGTTTTGTGGGGTTTTGTGGGTTTTTTTAATTTTTTTTAATTATTTTTTTGAGGGAGTGTGTGTTTGTTTTTTAATTTTTATTTATTATTGTGATGTGTCCAATCTTTATATCAGACCGAACATGTTTTACAATGTTTAAGCTAGGGATGGGGAAACTATTGCCTGTGGGATGTGTATGACACAGAACATTGCTTCGTATGAGCTACGACCTCATAATTTTTTCCATATTATTAGGCAACACAGTGCCATGAGTTCAGCTTATGGCTGCCACATGTTTTTGCAAAGCCTACCTGGTCATCAGTATTTCTTTACAGTGTCTGTTTGCATCTTCTCTTTGCTCCTCTGTTTAAAATGAGTAATAAACACTATCATAAAAATGCATCAGTAAGTGCTAAACTGAATGTAAAAGTTATGTCTAGAAGGTGAGGAGCACTACTGCCAAAATACTGGCTTTTACACAAGAAAGAATATAAACATCAGGCTATGTTTACATATTGTAAATGGAGGAGACAGAAGATGGAATGAGACACACCTTGAAACATCCATTAATATGAGTACAAGGAGAGTCTAGATAAAGGAATGTGATTTCCTGACTTGGAACTGTGTTTGCTGCAGGTGGACCAGTCAGATTGAACTCACACATTTGATAGGAGTTAAACATTAATATATTATTCTGTCTCAACCTTTGAAATTTCTGCTACTGCTCCTAAAAATGGTTTTCCTTCTCTTTAAATAAGGAACCTGTCTGAAAATGTGGGTGTACCCAACAATGCAGTTATTACTTCCCAATCCATTCATAAGTGTGAGTAAGCTGTATTGCAGAGGGGAACATCCAGGTCTACCATTCTACCTCAGGCAAATTCTGATGTGGGAATTTTGCCCAAGCAAAAGGGCCCAGACTTAGTTCTTGTAATATGACTTTGATTTCCCTACCAAAAAGTGGACTGATTTGTACCTGCCCTTAATTCAAAATATCAGATCAAATGATGAAATGTGTATAAAGGGATGAATTTACTATGTCTCCACCAGAATCTTTTTGTAAGAAATCTGACCTTAAAACAGTGGAGTTAATGCATTCTCCTAGTTCCTTTAAAATTTTCCCTTTCACCCAGGCAGGATGGCTTTTTGGATAAATTTGTACACTAGGTGACTGCGGAAAGGTCTCCCAGGTATCCCTTTTAAGGCAGAATGGCTTTTTGGATAAATTTGTACACTAAGTGACTGCGGAAAGGTCTCCCAGGTATCCCTTTTAAGGTGTCCAAGGCGCAATCTAAATGTGTGCTGCTACAACACATTATGACCCTAATTGACAGAGAAGTTACCCCTGGGGAAAGAAAAAGAAGGAGATAATTTCTGTGACATTGTGCCTTCACTGGCAACTGACCTGATCTAGATGCAAGTGTTGAAGAGAAAGAAACCGATGAGACTGGTTACTCAGTTAAAACTCAGATCATTTGCTTGGGAGTCCTCTTATCCAATTACAGGTGAAACTATTTATTCAACATGATTAATCCAAAAAAAAAAAACCAAACAAAAAACACAACAAAACCAAAGCAAAGCCATGATCAACCTCTCTGGCAGTTGCAGGCATTTCGTATCAGGAGATACAAATGCTTTCCACTTCACAGGAGAGGAACCATCATGTGTGACTGTCAACCCCCTGTGAGGTCTCCAAGCAGGGCTCCCACTGTTCCTCAGGCATCAGGGATGAAGCTGGTCAGTGTGACAAAGCAACCTGTGGTTATCAAAAATTGAAAACAATCAAACTTGTCACTTTCAGACAAACGTTGCCATCCTGCAAAAGGACCAAAAAGGGAGGGGCGGGGTGTGTGTTATTATGCCATTACTTCAGCTGTGTGATAAACCTGGGTAAAGCCGTCACGGTTCATGTGAATGTGTATATACTTAAATAGGCTATGGAGATAGGGGAGAAATAAGGAATGCAGCAACACTGCTACCATGTCTATCATTTTGCTTAATCTAACCCAGTGGTAACTGTGAGATGTTTACCCTTTCCCTACTGATCAGTGATTACCTTGAATTATCTCACACTTGCCATGAGATCAGGGCATAAACAGAGACTGGAAAGTAAGTTCACACTGAACTCGCCTTTAGTAGGGTCACCCAGATCACCTACGATGTACTTACCCGATTGCCCTTTTACTGCTGCCAATTTGCAGTTTAAATATCACAAGCTGTTGCTCAAAGATAAACCTTGGGGCCCCAGTTTCAGTGGCTGCAGATAAGGAATATGCTACTATTGCATTCATGGTGATTTGCTGCAGCTGAAGCTCTGACTCAATGTTGTTTAGGAGGTTGTTTATATATTTTTGATATTTTGGTTTTTAAGCCTTATGTCCACTGAAGACTTTTCTGTATTGTGGTATAAGATTGCCTTTGAGCAGCACCACAAGAAATGTAATTATAGTCAGTTATTTATCATGTCTATCAAGCTGCTGTGTATAAATATCTTGATCTCTAAGTGGGATACATGAAGAACCTTTTTTTTTTTCCCTAGAATGCCAAACCTCACAATGACTGCCCATTTTCTCAAGGCTGAACTGCTTTTAAATGACTTTTTTTTTGTTCCTATTCAATGTGTCCATGCAAGCAGAGAGGCATTTTCATGCTAGTCTGTGCCTTTAGCCAATAAACCAAAAAAGCAAGCCAATATTCATTTCAGCTGGAGACAAATGAATGTTTCTTTAAAGGTTACAGAAGAGTAAAGGTTAAATTTTAATCTTATTTATCTAAATAACAAATATGGAAGTGTTTCTACTTTGAGTAGTCTTTTCTTAGTAACACACTTGACAAAAGAGGAATATTTTCATTCTTTGCCTTTGATGCAGCATGAGTAATATCCAAGTGCTAGATTCTATGTTAATAAAATAATGGTTTTAATATTTCACAGGAAATACTTGGATTGTATAAACATTTCATTACTTTGTTGACTTTGTATTTCTCAGAAGGTAACAGACCTCAGGATTTTCCTGTTCTAAAGGAATAAAGGAAATGAGATTTTTAATTGAGCAGCTGTAGTCTAATGCCTTCAAAACCAGAGATGTAGCTCTACAAAGAAATTCAAGACAGCATAATTTTCATTTTGGAAACTTCCTCTTTTGTTGTTGAACAAACACACTTGGCATGTGATGTATTTGGAGGACATCATTGCTGGATTACACTTTGATCTTGGCTCTTCATTTACAGACATGCAGATTGGGAGAAACATCCAGGGGTCATGGTCAGAAGAGCCTCATTTATGTTTGGACTCACCTTTACGTTCCCTAGCCATTGAACTGCCTGCCTTCTGACAAATTCTAAGCTCCAGCAATGCTGTTATTTTATGCTGTTATTGTCCTCAAATTGATGGGTAAAGCAACAACATACCAGTGATATATCTATACAGTGTGAGGTGCATCATTGCTCTGTGGGTGAAGTTCTCCCATGCTGTTCAGCAAAATGCTTTAGTTCTCCTCTTCTGCAGAAGCAGCATTCCATTTTTAACAATGGATACTGTGATAAAGGCCTAATTATACTTGTTACTACACAACAAATCTTACATTTTGCATCCATTCAAATATAGTTTGACAGATGTTGGTGTACCAATTGACATGTATTCGGAGGATGTTGATTGGTTGGCTTTGTTTTGCTAATGAGTGGGTGACTATTTTACTTGTCCTTTAACAGAGAATATTTGCAGGGTGAAAATCAGTTGTCCCCTGAATGAAATCAGAAATTCAAGTGGACCTCCAACTTATCCCAGCCTCTAAGGCTGGATTTAATCTTCCTGCCTTAGGGCTTGAACTGCTGTTGTGTGCCTCTCTTAGCACATGCATTTATCATATAACCTTAGAAATGTAGAATGATTTGGGTTGGAAAGGGCCTTAAAGATCTTCCAGTTCCAAGCCCCCTGCACTGGTCAGGAACACCTTCCACTAGACCAGGTTGCTCCAAGTCCCATCTAGCCTGCCCTTGAACACTGCAAGGTATGGGGCAGCCACAGTTTCTCTGGGAAATCTGTGCCAGTGTCTCACCACCCTCACAAAGAAGAATTCCTTCCTAACACCTAACCTAAATCTCACCTCACCTAAATCTCACCTCTTTCAGTTTAAAGCAATTCCCCCTTATTCTACCACTACACACCTCTGTAAAATGTCTCCCTCCAGGAAGGGTTTTGTAGGTCCCCTGAGGTTACTGGAAGGCTGCTATACTGTCTCCCCTGGGCTTTCCCTTCTCCAGGTTGAACAAGCCCAGTTCTCTTAGTCTGTCCTCACAGGAGAGGTGCTCCAGCCCTCTAATCATCTCTATAGGCCTCTCTGGACTTGCTTGAGCAGGTCCACAGACCTCTTATGTTGGGGGCCCCAGAGCTGAATGCAGCACTTCAGGTGGGGTCTCACAGGAGCAGAATAGAGTGTGAGAATCACCTCCTTGACCTGCTTTTTCTTTTGATGCAACCCAGGATATTCTTTGAGTGCAACCGTACAGCCAATTGCTTAATATGCGTGATTGAGATACAGTGAAGGCCAAAATCTTTTGAACCCCTGTCTCTGCATTAATCTGCATGGTGGCTCTTGGACAATGACTGACTTGAGGAAAACAAAAGTGAGCCTTTTTGTACTTTCCTTTGCATTTCAGGTTTTTCTTTCAAGAGAAGAAAGAAAAACTTGCAAACAAGATAAGGAGAGAGTGGTGTTATACAGGAGAGTGTTTCATTGTACATGAAGCACCATATCCTTTATGGTGGTGGATACAGAAGCAGTGTAGAAATGGATGCTGTTCTCCCCAGCCACTGGGACAGGGAAGGCTAATGGGATAGATGCATTATCTGCTAGACTCTGCTCAAGCTGCTTCCTCTCTAACCAGCCACACCAGTGGGAAATGTCACAAACCATCAAACTCAGCCTCAGCCAATTCTTTCCTCATTTACGCTCTTCTCACTGAGAGAGGGGCAAGAACGGGACCCTTGATGTCTTTTAGCAGCTTCCTCAAAGGTGCCTGGTGGAGGAAAGCGGCCCCTGGCAATACACACAGCTTCCCCACACCAAGGTGGGCCACTCGCCCCTCAGCTCGCCCCTCCACAGTGTGTGTGTGGTGCAGCCATCTCTCAGATTGTGTCTGCCTCATTTAAGGCTTTATTGGCTGCTTTGCTGTGCTTTCAGGGATTCCCGGCTTGATTTTCATGCATGCCTCCTTGGCAAGAAGCCAGCATCTTGTTTACCTCTTAAAAGAAGATTCATTAATATGTTTTTCCTGTTCTAGTTTATTTGTGTGCTGTTTACCCTGTGTAGGCAATTTTGCTGTCCTAGTCCTTTTTTGTTGTTGTTGCTGGCTGGGGAATGGGGGAGATTTGTTTTAATCATTGATATACTGGTGAGTTAAGTAATTGTTTGCAAAATGAACCACATACTGTTTGTGGTTTAAGGATTTCTTTTTTTTTTTTTGGTTTTTTTTGTTTGTTTTTAAAGTTTTTGAGCCAAGTTTTGCTAGCAGTTATTTTTATGCAACCCCACTGAAGTCAATAAAATTGCTTAGTTATTACTGAGCATTGTACTAAGTTCACTGTAGTTTTCTCTCAGGCCTTATTTAAATGATATGTCCAACACTGCTAGCACCAGAGGCCCTGCAACAGGGCTAGATGCAGTGTGAATGTTAGCAAATGAAGTCCCATACTTCCAAACTGCCAGGATAAAATTATCTGAGAAATGTAAAAGAAACAATACTGAAGATCTCAACCTGCATTAATATTTCACTGTTGCTCCAAAATCGGTGGTCCTATTTTAGCAGAGAAATCAGATTCAGGTTTTTGACAGTGTAGACAGGCTGATCAAACACAGAGGCGAAAAAGTAATAATTTCACAAATTTCACTGCACTATCTTACAGAGGGTGTAACTTTTTTTTGTATCATTTTGTAAATGATGAGATGACAATGAATTTAGCAGAATTCCTTCCCTTTTATTACATGCACCAAATGAGTTTTCAAGCTCTCTGTGGCCGGTTTGTATATTCTGGAGGGACTCTGAAATGAGAAGATGCTGATGAGGGACTCTGCTCACAGTGCAGGTAGAGTTGCTACTTTCAGGGAAGGGGGGTGGCTGTCTGGGAGCCCATCAGGTTGAGAGGAATCAGGGAGGCCAGATGTCCAACATATTGCAGGGGCTTACAATGGCCCTCATGTGGTTATTTAAGCATAAGAACACATACAAAGCAAGAAGTGTAGCACATGCTTTTCCATTCCTCAATCCCAGAGCTTAATTAAGTTTGTCCCACAAACTGTCATTTGGGGATGAAATTATTTTAATCATTTAATCAAATCCGTTCAAGGTCAGCTTGAGAGAGGGAATTAATGAATACGCTCTGGAAGAAAGACACTTTATGTTCAGTGCCAGTCTGTAAGGGAATGTCTGAGATCAATTTCCTCTTCCTATAAAGCATAGCATAGGGGCTTAAAAGATTCATGTTTTTTAAAAAGATCTCCTCATTTCAGGACAGAAAAATATGATGGATTGGCTCCCTGAAAGAAAGGAAGTGCTTGTCTAATTAACACCCTCATTTGCTTTCTTTTAAGGTAAGGCATTAGGCAATGCTGTGTAATATCTTTTGTTATATATTCTGTTTCCTCCCCTGCTAGACCAGTGAGTCAGGGTCAGCAGTGCAATATTTTCCACCAGCTCCATGACCACAGCAAGAAGGATTTTGAAAGCCAGTTTCTACATGCCCTCCTCAAAAGAGAGACACATTCCCCCAAAGTGTAAGAGCTCTTTGTCATTCTGACTACCTATGTTTCAAGTTTAAAACCTGTTTCCTTGGTAACTAGACTTGCTAAGCTAGTCTGCTCACACCATGCATGCAAAGGCCATTGCATACCATACAAAGCTTATTGAGCCGTTTAGCAAAAACATTTAATGCACTAGATTTTTTGTACTAATTTTAAAGGGCTCCCAAGAGACAAAAGATAAACTCCCTCTGCTGCTTGCCTTGTTCTGTAGGAAATCTTCTCTTGTGATGCCAGATGATATCGTGATGCAGGACATTGACAGTCCTTTCATAAGAGGAAAGTTGTTCTTCATATGGACTTGCTTCTCCACTGCAGTTCCCTCCTGGATTCCTCCCAAGTGTGGTCAGCTGCAATGCCACTTTGCTGCACTTTTTCTGTCTACGAATGCTGCTGTTAAGGAAGAGATTTAAACTTGGCTATTCATGGCATATCTCTGTGCTGTCGTCACATATCTGTATGACGGGCAGCTACTTGGATATTCCTGACTGGCAATTTGACTCTCCACACCCAGACAATGTACATTCATAGCATCTTGGTTGCCTGCCACCCAGCCCATCTGCTGGGTTGACTCTTTGCCCGTTTAAAAGTCAGTCAGACAGGGGTGTAGGTGCCAAGAAAATGTGAATTGAGAAGGGGAGTCTGCATAACACTGCTGGCAGAGCATCTTCACCAAAGGCTTCCTCCTTTGTGGCAGCCATCACTGCCAGATGCCTCCCTACAGTAGGTTACAACTGCTGACATTTGTGTACCACTAAAAGAACACACAAATCAGAGAAAAGGAGGAAAGAGTTTTCAGGGTAGCCTTGGCAACCTGCAAGGCAAGCTGTGCTGCTGCAGGTATTCAGCTCTCAGCACAACTAGGAGATGCATGGAGCTTTCAGAGCATTAAAAAGTTACTCAGTAGGAAGGAAAGCACATCGTCAATGTACTAGGATGAACCTGAGGGAGCCCATTACATTTGAGAAGTGAACCATTGACCCAACTGAGATGGCTGCAAGAGGCCAGTAAAGGTGTTTCTCCTCCTCTTCCAGGCAGACCTATAGAAGATTGTTAGCCCTGCCTAGGGAGCTTTCCTGAATACAGAGCAGAGATTCGAAGATGAGATCCCTTAAGATAGATCATCTCTCTCAGCCACAACCAGGTTGTGCATTGAAGAGGATTAACTCATCTATGTATAACCTTTATAATCCAAATCTGGAGAGTATCAAGCACACACATGGTTACAACACTGTCCATAAATGAGTGTGTCATTTCAAATCTGGTTGACCAGGATTATTTTATCTGTGAGGCTAACTTTTGTATCTGTATTCCTTGCTTGGACAGCCCTCTTTTTCTGCTGAAGAGGCATTACTGTTGCTGCCCCTTATACCAGCAAACAGGTAGCCTTTTTCCATTGTCATATTATACTTTAAGGTACGAAATAATTGCCTTCAGAGTTTGTCAGTGGGAATCTGCCTTATCAGTGATTGTGGATCAGCAGTATGCTGCAGCCTAGATAGTATTTCATTTCTCAAACTTAAAACACAAATAGTCATGTGGGGCTAGTTTGAATTCCAGAATGTTTTAAATAATTATTTTAAACTAAATACAACAATTATCGCAAACCAGGTGAATAGCTCTGAGTGATCTGAATTACTTTCTTATGTTTCCAGGCTTGACTGGTTGGTTGGTTGGCTGGTAGGTTGGGGGTTTTTTGTTACAAAGACATGGCTTTCCTAGCTATCCTGTGAAATGCAGCCTGGCATTATAAGATCGTCATTAGTGCAGAGATTATATCTCTCTTCTCGTGAACCTAAGGAAGGGGTTTGTGGAAAGCACTTGAAACAAAGAATTGCAGTCTTCTTTTTCAGGGCTTGCTGCAGTGAAAAGATGAGCTTTCAGGTACTGGGCAAGACTGCTTTTGTGATCACCTAACTCGTCTTCCACCTTCTGTTATTTTCTCATTATGATGTCTTTTGGCCAATGTCTAATCCCAAGCAGAGAACCCACCTGCCTCGGTAATATACTGAAGAAGTAATGTCCCGCAAGTCTTGTCTGATGCGGTACTCTGCTTTCCCTGACAGCTGCAAGTAATGCTGAAGAATCTGGTGCTCAAAATGTTGTCTCTGAGCCAAAAGTGGGGGACTACAGCCTGAGGGGACAAGAAGCAGATTTAATGTGCCTAGTTGTCAGTTAATAGTCAGCCTTATGTTGTACAGTAACCACTCTACTTGCTCACTACAAGGGGATATAAAAAACAGAAGACAGTAAATATCCAAAACAATTGTAACAACCCTTTCTTCCCTCCATCCTCCCCCATGCCTTCCCCATTTCCAGAAGAGCTAGGCAGTATGCTGCATCTCTGAATGTACACAATATCAAGTAGTATTGAAATTATAAGGTGCTGATGCTTATGTAGCCTTTGCAACAGCAGTCTGCTGTTCTGTGGTGTGATAACCATGCAGCCCACCTTCAGTGCCTCTCTCCCCATCCTTACCCTTTTCAGTCTTATACCTTTGAACCTGTAAGATGTACCCTGCACGATCCTCTACCTCATCAGCATGAAGTAGATGATTGACTGCTTGTCCCCGAACCATGTCACTGACCTGCTCTCCAGGAGGGTGTGGTGGGGATCTAGGATGAACCTTAACAGGAACCAGAGCTGTAGGGACAGAGGGACTGGTGAGGGTAAGGTGAGCCATGTTTCCAGAATAAAAAGAAAACTGGAAAGCCAGGTTGAAAGAGTTCAGCCATGATCTGAGAGAGAGAAACAAAGAGTTGTGGGGATGAAAGATGAGCAGACAAGAAGAGAAAGCAATGGAGGTGCAGGTTTCATGGTGGTGCTTTCCTGCAGTCCCTGCTCTGGAGTGAAGCCTGCCAAGAAAGTCCCATTGTCTGAAAAACAGGTGTTAATAAGGAGAAACCATACCTTTGTTCTCACATAAGGCCACCTGCAACATGGCATTTGGTAGTATCTATATCCTGAAAGATTTGAATAGGAATGTGTAAACCCAAGTGTATACCCAGGTAGTTGGTTAACAGATCAGGCTGTCCTGAGCAGAGGAAGCAGCACAGAAGAACAATTAGCATCACAGAGGAAGTACTTAGTATTTAGTCTGACTGGTACAAGGAAATATGAAAGTTCTTACTAAGAACTGCAAAAAAAGTCAGATAGTCTCCTACTGTTAATGTGCTGCAGTCCAGTGAATAAAGTTCCAGTCAGTGAAAGCAGCCTTTTAAAATAGCACAGCCTAATTCCTCACTCTTCTTCTGTGTACTCTACAGGGACTCTTGCCAGCAGCTAAATTGCTACATTTTGGTCCCAGAAAAATATTGCTCCCCCCTGCCCTTATTAAAGACTACCCAGAATTTAGCTGAGAAAAACAAATACTCTTTATTTAAACTGTTTGTTAAAATCAGATTTATTACTTTGGAGCATAGTTTTCACTAGGTCTTTTTCAACAGAGGTTCTGCTGTATCTGTTGGTAGCCATAGGTCATGAATAAACTGAACGATCAGTCCTAACCTAGGTTCATTTCTCATTTCGGATCACACATTGTTATGCCAGTGTTTGTAAAATGCAGCGATTTGAGTTCCAGATTGAGATGCTCAGTATTAAAATAGTGAAAAGCATTTATAAACCTGTGTAATACATGTATGCTGCATACTCTCAGCATATTCTCTATATTTATTTCGTGTAGGCTCTATGCAATCACTGTGATAAATATCGCATGTAAGTAACATCTTCTTACCCATTTACAGCATAGCACTGTGGAGGATGTACTTCCAAAACTGGCCAGTGAATTTGGAGGGTATAACAAGAAAGAATAACCCCGACACCACCATCATTCATAGCCAAGGTAAACTAGCATGCAGCACTGCCAGTGGAGTAAGCAGTATTACTTTCTCCTTGCCCCTGTGCATATCACCCCCTTGACCCTATGCCATACCACCCCTGGTGCCATGCAAAGTTTCGTGCAGCTGCACAGTGCACTGGGCAGGGAAATCCATCCAGGAGAAAGCTATGCCAGGAAAAAGGGCTTGGCTATCTCAAGTATGGGTCTGTTCCCTGCTCTGGTCCACTGCATCAACACACACCTTCTGATGCCAGAACAAGGGAGAGAGCAATGTTGAGTCAGAACAAAATGAAGGTGATGGAAGAATGGGACTGCTTCTTTTGGCCTCAGTGCCGGACCAAAATGTTTGTGGAACTAAAGCTTCTGGCTGCCAGGTCTGAATCTCTTGAATTAACGTAGCTAAACCATGAATAAAATCTTATTCTGGCAGAGAATTTTCTCTGGCCTACGGTAAGCAACATCCATTGTTTATTTAGTCGGGTTCCTGGAATACAGGCAATAAATATATTCATTTTTTCGTTGAGGTTTTTTGTGGAAGTTTGTAAAATAATGCCTAGCTGCAGCAAGTAATTTCCAGTCTGAGTCAGAATGCACTCCCTTTTCTTGTACACCAAACTGAAATATTAGGGACCGACACATACATTTTGGGATATTTTGGGGGACCTTCATTGTCCCCATGAATTGACAGTGCCCTGAAGTGGTCTCTTCTGGGGTCTTGGGTATTTCCCAGTGTGAAGCCTATGGCATGGTGTGCCTGTGTGTGTAGTGGGCAGGAGACAACTGGAGAGCAGCAGAAAGTACTACTCTTCTGAGGGGTGTTCTGGCTGCTGCCCTTCTCTGAGTGGTTCTATACAAAATCACAGAATGATTAGAGCTGGAAGTGATCTCTGGAGATCATCTAGTCCAGCCCCCTGCCAATGCAAGACCACCTAGAGCAGGTTACACAGGAGCATGTCCAGGTGCATTTTGAATGTCTCCAATATCTCCAGAGAGGGAGACTCCATAACCTCCCTAGGCAGCCTGTTCTAGTGCTCTGCCACCCTCAAGGTAAAGAAGTTCTCATGGTCTTCCACTCCAAAAGGAAAATGAGGCTAGTGTAAGGGTCTGCAGTAAAAGATGCTTTGTCAGGTGCTTGGATAGTTATGATTCAGACACACTCTGTCTTTAGTAGTGGGGTGTACATGTGGGTAAGCACAGCTTTTGCCCCACACTGTTAGACAAGACCTGTTTGCTTAATGCCTCTGAACGAGGTAACTGCGCATAAGACAAGGTCCAGCATGGCCAGTCCCCAGTGAAAATATGTGAAGTTTGGCACAAAAATGGAAGTTTTCCAAATGTTGCACAATAACTCAGAAATCCCAAATGAAAAAATCAATCCAGATTTCCTATATGTAGGGATGGACCATGGGTTCTACAGTCTGGGTAAAGGCTCAAGAAAGTGACAAAGAAGTGAGTCCCTGTTCATAAGAGTGCACAGTGTAGGTGGCAGAGAGCCCCTTACAAAAACAGGCTGAGTGATGGGTAGGAGGGTAGACCAGTGAAGTGCAGGCACCACAGATGCATGGAGGGGATATGTTTGAAGGCATTGCAAATGGTCTTGGGTTTCTGTAGAAAGCTCTAGTCTGACTTACACCTGTGGGAGGCTGGCTTTGTTCAGTGAGAGTGTATGGCTATCTTAAATTGGAGGAAAACACTTCAATTGATACGCAAAATAGGGGCAGAGGATGAAAACACAAATTCTTACAAAGTGCAGCAGTCAAGGTTGTGAAACACTGGTAATAGATGTACCACTGAAACATAGGGAAATAAAACTGCTTTCCCACCTTTACAGCCATTCTCACCCTTCTAAAACCCTCTTTCTATTTCTTTTCTTTTATAGAGTCATGCATTCCCACCCTACTCCCACCCCCCTGACCTTTTGTTTTGCTATATTTGAGCTGGGAAGCACTTCTTTGGTTGTCAGAGTGTTGCTTTCATTTGCAGTTCTGCTTTGTTTTGCAAAATCAGTCAGGCATTTTTCTTGCTCAAATGACAATAGCTTGAAAGGATTTCAGTGGAACCTGTGAGAAAAAAGGATATCTATTCTTCCCTTATTCACTTTATCATTTTTCTTGTTCTCTCCTTGCTTTTGCTGATGACCATTAATTTGTCCGTTTAGAATCCAAGGAAAAGCCTGCCTTTATACTTTCCGAAAAAGCCAGTGTTGTTTTCTGTTCTTTGCAAGATGCAACATGTGCAATTTCCTTCCTGCCTCAAGGTCTGAAATCACCACAACAATGCCTTCCCCCATCAAGGTCTCAGAGGCTCCTCTGCAGCAAAACACTCGAACAAACACTTCAAGTTAAGCCTCTGCATAGCCTTATTGAAGGAGGTGAAGAAGTATGAATGTACCTCGAAATGCACAAAATTTTTGTATAAACATTCTGTAAATTTACATTCAAAAGGGAACTGATGAATTTTTAGACTAGAAGTTGCTTTGTACTTGAAATGGCTTTTCAGTTGACAGCAAAATTTCTCATCATTTGACATTCCACAAGAAAAACTCTAAACTCCTGAAAGCCAAGCTTCCAACTAGAATTATTTTCCCTTTGGATTCATTCTCACAAAACATGAACAATTTAAACAAAATGAACCTGAACTCCTTTTTGACCCAGGAATTAAAAATAAGACTGCAACATGAAAATGAAAAGATAAAAAAAAAATCAATCTGCTGAGATTTTGTTTGTTTGTTTGTTTTCCTGCTTTGTGGTATATAAAAAAACAGCCTGAAAGGTTTGAAGATTAGATACGGTGACTTCTGAGAGAGAGTACAATTCCCCATGTTCAGCATGGTTGAGTTTGATATTCAGGTTTGTTCAGACTGTTCTCTTCAAAAGGACAGTTTGCAACCTCTGCTCTCTGGAGCTGTAGATGACTGTGTAATGTTTAAAGTACCAGAAAGCCCACCTCAAAATCTGTTCCTTTTACCTTAACACAGTCAGATATTTTTCATGGATTGCTGTACATCCCTAGAGGTGTTTCCAGGATCACTGTACCATCAAGGTGTCATGAAATCTGCTAAGACGCCCAAGGACTGGAGCTGCCTAATGAAGAACTGCAAATATTTGCATCAGACCAATGCACTTAGAAATAAATGAGTAACCTGTTTCTGACACAGGTAATTCATTAGGAAGTCTTTCACACAGAGTCTGAAAGACCAGGCCCCTTGTCATTTGGATTAAGATTTCTCTATGTTGCTGTCTGGGATAAAGTGTAGGATTTATATAACTACCTTATTTTCCTTGCTGAGGATCAGCCAATTCAAACAAATTGTATAAGTATTTTCCACACTAAAGAGATGTTTACATCTTGAGTAGCTGTTGGTGTGTTTTGGTCATGTGTAAAATCAAACCAAACCAAAAACCTATTTAATTTCACATTTGTTACCCAGTTTTCAATCCTTTTGGATATAGGGGCTGCTTTGTTCATCTGGCAGCATAAAACCTAGGCAGTTTGGTCAGAGAGAAAGATGAGCTCTGTTGTGCTTCATCTACCACCTTCCAGATGAGAAAGGAAAGAAAAGAGAAGGCAAAGGGATTTTTTTTTTTTCCCCTTCTAGACTGGCTTTATGTGAGCTGTATAGAGACATCTTCTGTTGACAAGTCATCACAGGCCATTGTGTGCCTTTATCAGTGATATGGGGAAGCCTCAGATAGCAGGCCTTTGGATTGATCACCACTCTCTTGATATTAAATGCTAGAGCAGCTATCACAGCTTCATTAGGCATCTCCAGTACAATGACTTGGGAAGTGCCTTCAGGATCAGGGACCTGGGATGGGGTATTCATAACTGATAATCTAAAACAAGTTTCTGGACACCCAAATCAATTGCACCAATTTTCCAAAGAGAGGATCAAGGTCCTTATTTTCTCCCTTACGAATGAAATGTTAAGTCTCCTTCTTCAGAGTTTTTTCTTTCCATATACAAATATACAAATCCCTCCCTGTGTAGGGATAGCCCAAGTACTTTAAACAGATACAAGCATAAGGAAGAATATAGCTTTTTCTATCTCTTATTTATTTTGCAATTCATACAGACCTGACAAGAATTTTTTCTTTAAAATTTGGAGCCTGTGAACCTCATCTTGCTTAGCTAGTTCAAATTAGGTCTGATAAAAGCCACCTTTGCTTTAAGTTTTTGTTTGCATTAAATGTCTTAAACTTTGGTGTGTGGGGCTGACCTTGAGAATAAAAAGCAGTACTGGTGCAATGCAGCTAGAAGCTTTAAACAAGTGTACTGACAGTTCAGTGAAAAGTGACTGGCTTGGCTGAGGTACACCTGTCACATTAATGCTGCCAGGGGAACTTGGTGCTCACGTTTGTTGGGGTTTTTTCCTTCCCCCCGCTGTAAATCTCAATTATATAAATTTGCTGGGAACATTTACATCTACAATTCTGGCTTCAGAAGGCACCCAGCATGAAATGCAAAGGAACTCAGTTTCTTTTCCTCTGGAATACAGGATCAAGAGAGGGCTTCCAGATTAAAAATGAAAAGCTAAATCAAACAGCAGTGGCTTATTCTTTAAAGTAAACAGACCAAAGGCTATCGGTGTCAGCCACAGCAGCAGTCAGGTGCATGCTGACAAAAGAGAGTGAAGAAATTTTTCCTACCAGAGGAAATTATTGGGGTTTGTTTACTTTTTAGAGGGAGAAAATGATCTTTTTGAAGGATGCAGGCTGATCTTAATAACAACAACAGCAACAGCAGCAATCCACCAGAAGGCAGACTTGTTTGCAGTAAAACCAGTGAATATTATCCAGCTTATGGCCTTGCTCAGAAAAGTGCTGAGGACCTCAGGTTCAAAGAGGTCAGTAGAAAATTAGGTGATGCTTTCAGAATCAAGGCCAATGGCAGGATGAGGTAGTGCTTTAGGGAATGACTCCCAGATCTATCATTAATGAGCTGTAGGTGAGGAACTCCAGAACCTTGAAAAATTTTGCCAGTTGATAAAGCTATTTTGCAGAGTCATGATAAAAGACACAGTAGTTTTCTGTCCCTGATGCTGTTTTCCTTACTTCTTCGTAGATACAAAGCTTCAGTTTCATTTCCAGGGCTGCCTGAATTCTGTCATTTCTTCTGGGTTTCTTAATCCGATGCTAATTAGTATTCATTTAACTGTTTGCTCCATCAGAGAGCATTGGTTAACTCCAATGGAAGAGTATAAAAATGGAGCATGGCAATGACAAAGTCCCTTCTATGAAAACGGCAAAAATCTGAAAGAATTGTATTTTCATATAATGGCAGGTACATATCAGACAGGAATTCTAATAAATTATCATTGATAAAATCTTATCAGTAAGAAGTCAGTGACTTCAGGCATCTTAATCCTTTTTCCTATGCAAGGCTGTTAGTACTGCAAAGGAAAGTCACTGGTCTATCCTTATTTTGAATCCTGTAGGTAATGCGAAGGAGACAAAACCTGTCTGGACAGTAGCATTGCAATGATTTCTTGCAATGGCATCCTGCTATTTCCTTTGGCTTTGGTGCCATGTGCAACAAATAATGCTGACTTATACGAAGTTTAGGAAGAGTTGAAGGTAATGTGTATGCTGGAAAGCTTTGGAAGGAAGAGGAATCCCTGAAGAATGGCTTAATGTCATAATTTTGTCTCTCAGCTTCAAAAATCATGTCAGACAACAGACACATTTATAGCCTTGTTGCATCCCCTGCTCCAAAGTCCAGCCTGACCAGGTTGGAATGTAACCCCTTGTCTCCACCTGCTGAAGTCCCAACAGTGTGAACCAGCCTGTGGAAGTAACATCACACAGAGGAGTTTTGCTTAGTAATGATGCTCCATTTCTGTCATTATAGCAAGAAACCTGACTGCAAGTGGATAATTTTCATTGATTGCACCGGTTATCTTCTTATTAGTGTTGCTATTTTTTCAGAGTAATGGTAAGTTTTCCTGACACAGCTGAACCAATTCAATAGCAACTACTCCTGAAGGGGCAGACTGCATTCCACCCTTTTCCTTCTTCACTTGTTTCTTTTCCTTCCCTGGTTCTTTCCCACATCTTCTCATTTCTTTTCTCACTCATAAGTGTAATACCCTTCCCTTCCTCTTTAAGCTAACTCCCTCAGTTAAAAACAAAAACAAACCCAACCCAACCACCCAAATACAACAACCCGATTTTTTTTTCTGTTCCACTGAATTTTAGTGTCATTTTAGTGTACTGAATTCACTAAACTTCTTGGTTGTCCCTCCATGCTGCTGGACAAACAGCCCAGCCTGGCACAAGCTAAACAACAGACATCGATGCCCATGCTTTCTCTTTTCCAATTATTTGGCTTATCTTGCTGAACAAAGCCATACCCTGAAAACTTCATCCCAGTAACATTTTCCAGTAACATTTCTCCCATCAGTAAAGCCAGTTTAAGAGGTTCTGATTTTTCCCATTCCTCTGGCTACTCCCACTCTGTGATGTTTTTCCTACTACAATAACTAATAGTTGTGCTGATACAACTATTTGTGGACACATATTGCAAACTGGATCGCTGAGATGATCAAAAACCCTCTTCAGAAGTAGTTAAGGGGAAAAAAAATCCCTCTGATCCTTCTGGTGATTGTGATCAGAGCACAGCCAAAAGCAGACCAAAGCAGCACCTACATTGCTTTAGTAGGCAGAGCCAGGAGGGTACTGAGCTGCAGCTGTGAGCCAGGTGAGTTTGCAAAGAGGGGAACAAAGTGTCCAGGGACACGGAAATGACAAACTGTTTTACCCTGCTTTGCCACTAGAGAAAACAAATGTCTAAGTTATGTGGATTTAGCTCTTTTTTTTTTCAGTAAAGGCTGCAGTGAACACAAGTGGGTAGTGTACAGCACCAGATGAAGCATAACTGCAACCACTGATGTAAATACAAATTTTAACAGTGACTATAAAAGGCTAAGGACATCAAGGTGACAGCTGTGCTTTCAGCTTTAATCATATAAATAGAGAACTGGTGTCAGCTGGGAACAGTTCAGTCTTTCCTGGGATCCAGCTTTATCAAAGAAGTACTTTTGTCATGGGAGCTTGTGGGCCTTGCTTGTTACACCTGTCTGACGTGTACTTAGAAGATATAGAATAAAGAGCATTTTCTACGTTTGGAATGAAAGAAGTGTTTATCATCATAGCAGTGATTACTTGTTATAGAAAAATGTAATGATACTCTCCAAAGTACAGATTAAGAAAACCTTCAAACCTACTATCTCCTAGTAGTTCTTTGTCTAGTACTATGTTCACCCTCATTCAACAACACACAATGAGCCATATCAAGCTGTACTTTATATGCTTGTATAAAATATAATTGTCAGCTTAGATATTTACATGAGATACAGATTTTTGTTTGTAANTAAAGTACAGCATGATACTCTCCAAAGTACAGATTAAGAAAACCTTCAAACCTACTATCTCCTAGTAGTTCTTTGTCTAGTACTATGTTCACCCTCATTCAACAACACACAATGAGCCATATCAAGCTGTACTTTATATGCTTGTATAAAATATAATTGTCAGCTTAGATATTTACATGAGATACAGATTTTTGTTTGTAAAGGATATATACACTGAAAGCTGAATTCTTTGAACAGCAGGCAGGAGGGAACATTGTCTCCCCAGGGGGTTAATGACTTGTTTATATTAAATACAGAAACAGTCTCCAGCAAGTTTGTTTAGGTGGAGAGGACTCCACCTGAAAGAGACATTAGTAAGTCTCTAAGTTAGATGGGGAGGGCCAACAATCCTTCAAGAGAAGTGTCAAAATTATCATTGATTAAATTGCAGAAGACAGGTATCTGTGCTGGAGTAAAGGTTTGAGTTTGAGTATGATCTCAACACAAGCCTTTTCCTTTAACAGGATTTTCTTCTGAGAGTGAAACATAAGAGTTTCATTCTAAGAATAGTGTGCATGTGAGCATCTTCACAGTATTTGAAGCAAAGAAGAAAAATGCCTTTGAGTGGATCTGAAGTACATACATATATAATCATTATTCCTTTTTATTTCTTTAAGTCTGAATTTAAACCAAGTTATCAGTCTATTTGACTGATACTGTTTGAATCACAGTAAATAGTTTTTTTCCATAACTGTTTATGCATATACTTCTGTAACTATTTCTTAATGTTTGTCTTGAGGGTAACTCAAACACCCTTCTTTACTTTGGATGTGGTGACTCTTAAATCATGGATTATTTATCACTTTTCTGTGCCATCACCACAGTGAATGTGTTTTGGAGGACTGAAGAGTTAGTGTTCCTTCTCTAATTCATTAAAATTCTTTGAAATATAGAGCATCACTGCAAATAAAATCTCTTTCAATAAATGAGTGTTAGCCAGAGTTTCAAGGTCGTGCACTGATGCAAAAGAGTGCTTGTGCTGAACCCTAGATATAACTGGAAATAAAGACATTTCAATGAACCAATTGTAGATGAACCATATTCTCACAGTTAGAAATTAAAATAAATTTGTTTAAAATCTCAAACACATGATTAAATAAGCAAATAAAGAGCAATGCAGTGCAGCTTAGTTGTTAGTAGCATATATCACAGTAATATGGAATGTATTAGATCTGTAATTTTGTGAATAATAGACATAAAGAAAGAATATTTATTCCAGAAATTGCTGCAGGTGTATGACATTTAGGACACATTCTATCTAAGTTAATCTCAGTGCAGTGTTTGAGTTTCAAGAAGGTTTTAGGTCCTGTGCAGATGGGAATCTAATCAGGAATTTAGGTTCAGTGCCAGAGGGGACAGAACCCACCTTTGTTCGTAATCTGAGCAGCTTTCAGATTTTCACCAGTTGAAAGCTCTCATTCAGCTTTAAACATCTGAATGTTCTCACTACTGATACTTTGCAGACATCTTATTTCCTGTTACTATGACTAAAGCTCACACTGTTTACAATTGCTACTAATGCTTTGCTAAGCTGGTACTGATATTGTTATCGCAGACTATTTCTAATGCTGTCTTACACTATTCAATATACTAAGGTCTATTAAAAGAGTTAAGATTAAATTCTTGCTCTGTACCTGAACCTTAGCAAAATCTTTTTGGAAAGCTTCTGTAAAGGTTAGCATTCATTTTCTCCCTGTTTGAGCAGGTCTGTCTAGCTCTTCTGTGTAGAAACCAAGAGCTTCCAAGGAGTCATAATAAGGTTTGTAATTTTTATGAATAATGGAACCACAGTTCTGACATTGTAAAAGCTAGAAAAAAAATCAAAGACCCATACCCTAATGCCCTTTGGATCACTGTTATATAGGTGGGATTCAGGAAAAAAAGAAGTGTCTGCGAGGTTATTTTTTCTGCCTTAGAAGCTCTTGGAAGAATTTCTTTGGCTATTTCCAAATGTGCTGCTTTGAACTATTGTAGGCATTCTTGGGCTGTGAGGACTTAGTTCTCAAGTCCCAAGAAACATGCAAGTCGTCACCAAAAGCTAGCAAATATATAAAGTATGTGCTATCAAAACTTCAAAGCAAGGAGGAAAAAAAAAAAAGCACCTGCAACTGTGTGGTTCACAGGAGATTTATTTTCCTAATGCAACTGATCTGACAAGGAGAGTGCATGAAAGACTAAGGCTGTCACTACTGACAGAAACGTGTGTTTTTCCTACAGAATTATCAGGTCACATTAGCCAGCCCTGTGCAGAAATGTAACAAAATCAACATTTTGTTGTAAGGCAAGTGGGGTATTAACCATGTGAATATCTCACAGTTACTTTGGCTGATACCCAGTTTACTACAGGATTTCAGCAAGCTCTGTAACTGGAGGTAATCTTGTAGGGGAGGAGGTGCTAGAAAGCTGTTCTAGTGGTGACTGGGAGATGTTTTGCCGATGATTGGTCATAGGAGGTTCTACTACAGCTTTCTGGTTTGTTCCAACTCAGATCGTCCTGTGTTTATAAATATTTCATGTTAAGCAACTTGTTGTACGTGAAAGCTTTGTGTTTGTGAATATAAATCCCCAAATGAGATAAGGATAAAAAGATTTAACAAATAGAGATGAAACTGAACATTCAGGAAAAAAAAGCAGATGAAGGTGTGAGAATAGGGATGCAGAAAAATGTACCCCATTTGGACACCCACTTGAAGAAGTTGTTCAGTACAAAGTTAGCAGGAAATTACAATATCTTTTAAACAATATCTTTTGAACCCAGGACACAGTCAAAGAAAAAACTGATTTTGAAGTTGGCTTCTCTGTGGTTTTGAATTTAAATCCATAGAATCCTCCTGGCTTAATCCAGGGATGTAAATCATAAACGAAACCGATCCACTATATTTGTCCTTTAAATAATAGCATGATTTCTCAGCTTGCATGATACCCTTTGCTTTTATTTTTATTTAATTTTTCCCCTCCCAGGGTGTAAAGCTTGTATTTCAAAAAGATTTTTATCTGTTACTAGGTCTTTGTCCTTTTTCCCTTTGCCATAAGTCACAATCAATCCTGAATCAGGATCCAAGTATAATTGGGACTCTTTAATGAAATCAATAGGAACGTGTTATTGCTTGTTTTACTTGCAGGGCTGCTTTATTTCCTTGTTCCTTAGCGTGCTGCTGTCCTGTGATTTTATTTTATTTTTTTTTCTTTTTAATTAGGAGACTAGTAGCCAAAGATGTAAATTGCCTTGGTTCTTTTTCTGCTTAGCCAAATTGCTTTGTGCAGATAACAGAAAGAACTTTTATTGCTTCTGGGTAGAGAGGGTGGGGGGAAGAAATGAGTGCAAGGGATTTTCTTTCCTTTGAGGTTTTGTTCCTCTCTCTGGATATGTGAACAGTACCCCAATAATGAAGAGTCTTTACTGCTAATTTATGAAGGACCTCTTCCCACATGTACAGAGCATCTCCCTTCCTATAATGTCTGAAGAAATTGATCAGATAAATATGCCTGAACTGAAATCAAGTCATAACTCTGGAAGTCATTGTGAATAGTCATTAGTTCTGGGTATTCATCTTCTTAAAAAGTTGGGATTGAAGATACTTAAAAAGACATAAGGGAAAAATCTTGGCCTTTAAAAGTTCAAGGGGGTTTTGCTACTGACTTGACTGCAGTCAGGATTTCACCTTGAATATTTAATATATTGAATGTCCTAAGTTCCACTATAAAGCAGATGCTTTCCAGTCTTTCTCTAGTGACTAATGTCCTGAGATCTTGTAGATGCCTCCCAAAAAACAAACTGGAATTTAATTTATTATGAGTTAGCCTTAGAAGCATTTAATTCAAATTCATGACCCTGTACATATGTATTGACATTCAAGAGCTAAATCTTATTTCAAATAACAGGTGAAAGTCTTCAGATCAGGCATATGGTACCTATCTATCTGTACAACTAGTCTCCAAATGGACCTTTCCTAGATAATGAACAGATTTCAAGGCAGTGACACAGTAATAATAATTCATTCTAGAGCTCGGGTACGTACTTGATTGACTTTAATTTAAATATGTTAATAACAAATTTTATAACTCAGGCACTGTAGGAGCATAAAGGCAAGCATCAGTTTGTTCCACACCTCCTATCACATTAGTTCTCTAATATATCTTTTTTCTAATGAAATTTCAGTGGCAGAACTGTAATTTGGGTTATCTGACAAATGTTCTTACGCCTATTTACATTAGGAGCATCAGCTGAAACTGACACATATTAGGTATTTCCAAAATACACACCAGATTTGTATAGCAAACGGAGAATGAGGCATTTTTAATTTAAGGTGAAGACTCCTGCTTATCATAAATCCTCCCTGTTATTTCATCACAATGAGCTCTTTTTAATAAGTATGAATAACTGTATTGATTAAGTAGGATCTGAATGGTCTAACTGCATGGCTGTTAAAAAGAAAACAATCCTGTGGACCACTGTTTCTTCCTCTGATTAGTCAAGGAGGAACATGTGTGCAGGGAAGACTTTGGTGCTTACTCAAGTGATCTCCAGTCTTTGGAAGAGTGCCAGTCACCACCAAAATCTGTATCTCTTCTAGAGATACAGAACAGAAACATTTTAGGCATCTGAATAAGCTTTTAGTAGCAAATGTGGATGTTCTCTAAGCCTTGTTTTAGGTGCACGGTGGGTCAATATATTGACCATCAAAGAGCAATTTTTTTACTTGTTTTTTTAGGCCCAGCCTGCCATTTTATACTCATCTGCAACATGACTGGCAGCAGGTAACTCTTCTGCGCATGCATAACTCACTGTTTCTGTCCTGCCTTTCATGCAACAGAAAGAGATACTATTGGTGTGCCTACTTTTGGTGGTAATAATGTGGAGCTTGGCTCTGTGCCAACAACTGGTGCTAAACATGATGCTGACAATGAGCACAGCTGGGGTTCTTAGAGTTGTGTCTGTCTTTGAATGCCAGGATATACCTTCACAGAATTTAAGGAGCAAACTGCCCTGTTACTGTGGCCCCATCCTATCCATTACCATCCCTCTGTATGCATTCCTACTTACTAGTCCCAGATCATCTTTTGTATACACTGTTCTATATTTATACGGTGGGCACCTTTTGATAAATTTAAGGACTTGTGAGCAAGTGCCCTATAAAACCTTTGGAAAGTATTTTAGTTATTGACAAGATTAAAGGGAGTAAAGACAGGTAAGCTGAGGAAAACCTCCAAAATATAGCTTAAGAAAAAAAAAAAATATTCTTTCATAAAGGGAAGGAAGCGCATCAAAAATTGATTAATGCTTCTTTCAGATTTCATGCTTTTAGAGAATCTTGAGTCTGAATAATCAAAACCTTATAACAGAAATAAATCAAATTAATTATTTACATTAATAACAGGAAATTATATGATTCTTATATGTGATTCTAGCCTTAGGAACTTAGTGAGGACTGTGTCTTAGGTTTTCACTTTGCACCTCCTGGTATGACCTGAAATATTTAATGAAAAATGTTTGATCACAAAATACTTGTTAAAAACAAACAAACCAACCTGCCATTATGAAAAGCCAAGTATTGTCCTCAGAACGGTGAACAAACGAATCTGTTTCTGATCTTACTGATGTTGGGGTGAATGTGTAGAAACTCTAGTGAGGCCAGGGCATTGCATCTACATTCATGCAAAACCAGGGAGAGATTATAATCAAAGATATTATCCTTTTCTCTTTTAGAAAAGATTGCAAATATTGTCAATATTTACGATAGTCATAGTTCTGAGAATCTGTGCCTTGTTCTCCCGTCTTTAGTGATTATTCCAATGAGCTCAGTTAAAGCAAAGAAAGTTATTTAGCATTATGCTTACTAAAAATAGATCTGATCCTTATGGTCTTAGATTAAACTATGATTCTGGTGGTGAAAGGACAGACTTCTCTGGCATGATGTCGTTATTGAGCTGTTTCTCTTTGAAGCTAAACATACACTAGGGAAAAAAAGTTTTATTTTATACTGCTCAGGACCTTAAAAAAAAAAATCACTATTGTCACCTACCCATTTTCCTGTTCTCTGCCACTTTCTACCTGCCTACAATGTGGAAAAGATTAGAAGTGCATATACTTTATTTCCCAGTTTTATAGATGATGCAGTTTTGCTTTGTCTTCTGATTGCATGTCAGCAAGTGATTGCAATTGTTTCAGCATNATCACTATTGTCACCTACCCATTTTCCTGTTTCTCTGCCCACTTTCTACCTGCCTACAATGTGGAAAAGATTAGAAGTGAATATACTTTATTTCCCAGTTTTATAGATGATGCAGTTTTGCTTTGTCTTCTGATTGCATGTCAGCAAGTGATTGCAATTGTTTCAGCATAGATTTATTTTTGCACATTACAACCTATACTTAAAGAAGCAACTTCCACTTTTTTCTTTTTGTTAAGAAAGGCCTCTGTATAATTTTATTCTTGTTTTAAATGTCTAGAAATCCTTTCCATAATATTTTCTGAAGAACGTCAGTGTGCATAATGCTAGAGCTAAAAGCATCAGCTTTCTCACTGGGACAATTGAGCTGCTCTGTGATTAGCAGCAGGTTATGCAATAGAATACAAGACACTGCATCTACTGTTTTGTTTTTTATCTAAGGGATGGCAAAGTAACCTTTTATGTCATAAAGGACAGGAGCATCCTTAGCATCTAGTAACAAATATAGATCTGTGTTCCTAGAGAAAATACAGTTACCATAACTACCATTTTTTACAGTAACTAATGGGTATGTAACTTATTACTTAGTCCACAGCTCTTGGAAGTGAAAATCTTTTTCACTGGGAAACATTCCTGATAGCTCCTGTATATAAATATCTATTATTAATGTGCTACCAGTGCTGTGAAACAAAATAAAAGAAACTGGATGAAGCATCATTAGAAGAAAATAGGTAGAGCACAGTTAAATTTATGATATTAGTGAACTAGAAGTCAAGCCCTCAATGACATACAAGTGCTTATCTCCTAATGGTTTCAATAGAAATCAGGCATCCAAAAATGTATTTAGAATTTGGGACTGTGCAGGTTCTGTAACAAGTACAAAGAAATGAAATACATGAATATTTAAGATGAAATTTTTGCTTTGACAGGTTTATTTCTTCAGTAGTATTTATTTTTCAGCAGTTTCATCATGCATCATGACCTAGCATGATATATCAGTAGGATATGTCTTTTACACCAGACTAGATACATTTGTGTCAACATTTCTTATTTTTTGAGGATTTTCATAACTTTATTTCAGACCTTTCCTTGGGTTAAGACTTAGGTGAAATAAACCTCAACCCAGGAGCTGCATTTAATTTTTAAAACATATTCTGAAGAAGCTGGGTCTCCAATTCCTTTTAGATCAAGTGGTGACAAGGTGGCATCAATGACTTCTCTCAGCTAGCAGCAGAGAAAAATCTCTTCAGCTGTGCTACTTCTTCCTCTGATACCTCCTCCTCCTTTTTCTCCCACTACCCCCTAATCTGTACCTCTGACTAAATGTTTGCAGGTTAGGCAATGAATGAGGTAGCATTTGCTCTCTAACACTCTGTGATCTGATTCCATAAATAGTTTCCCAGGCACAGGGTCCAGCCAAGATCAATGAGATCATTCACATAAGCAAATAAAGATTTGTAGGATCAGGCCCTTGATCGCCTCCTCTCTTCTCTTGGGACTAATGTCCTTTCCCAGCACCACCATAACAACACTGTTTGGCATCTCTTTCTCTTATTGTTTCCTGCCAGTTTGCCAATCCAATCTTTTGTTTCATCCTTTAACTTCCTTAAAAGCCCCATCTGTCCTTTTCCCAAAGCTCCCAAAGGCTGGGGATTTTTAAACAGTGAAAATTCAGGCAAAATTAATTTAAATGGTTGATTCCTCTTATGTTAAATTGCTGGATTGTGATCTCTTCTCTAATACCTGATGTGTTAGTATATGCTTTCTCCAGAGGCTTTCTGTCCTGCAATGATTCAGCTCCCATGATTGCTGTGCCACCAAGAATTATCATCATCACTGAAAAATCACTCCTTCCTTTGTCTGCATCTACACACACCAAGCACATAATTTTTACAATGGGTTGCATCATGTGATGTCAGATCTCTAAAGAAAACAATTTCTTAGTCAGAAATATAAACACTGAAGAGCCCAGGGCTGCTTCATTTGAAACCAATAGGGATTTATCCTCTGACTTCAGTGGGAACAGAATTAGGTCCCAAGACTACAACCACACAGCCCCAAAGGGGCTGATTTACACAAACACTTCTTATTAAAAGAAATAATAAATTCCCTAAAGTAGTGGGGAGAAGAGCATATAAATACTTAAATGCTTCCCCCTGTGTCACCAGTACATTTATGCTCTGTTGTCTCCACTTAGTACTTTTTACAGTGAATTGGGAAAAGGAGAGAGTTTCCACCCCCAGAAAATCTCTCTCTGATGAGAGGTGTTTTAAAATGAGAACCTTGAGAGATCAGTGACTAGGGAGTCACATAGGAGAGAGCTCTAGGGAAATTTGAAGGAAAAGGTGTGGAGTCATAGGCTGGGGGGAGAAGGGGCCATATGTGTCACAGAGCAAAAGTGCTTCTTTCTATTTTGAGAATCAGAAGTTGGGGCTTGTCATATTTTTTCCCCCTGGAAAAGCTTGCAAACGATGCTCACCTGTCATTTAGGCACCTGTAAATATACAGAGCTTCTAGCAAGGATCTGTGAGAACCTCAAAGGTCTCCCACACTTGGTCTAGAAGGCTTCTGATGGGAAGGAGGTTCTTTCTCAAAGATCAGGTGTTTTGCTGAGGTTCAAGAGGGCTGTGAGCAGATTACCTTGCTGTCATGCCACAGCTTAGTATAGGCTCAGTGGGTAGGTTGTTTAGGGCTGAGATGGGTGTCTTCATGCAGACTATCAGTGACTGTTTCAGCTGTCTTAATCTGGCTATATATGGTCAACAGTCAACCAGCTAGACTCAATACACCTTCAGTTAGAAAGCTCCAGCAAGTACTTCTATAGACCCAGCACAGGTAATTTTGTAGAGATGTCATATTCATCCTGAGATCCTTTATATGGAAAAATAAGAAGAGCTGCCTCCTTGAACAGCCCATCACCCTGTTAGGCCAGTACCCCAGCTTTGCTCTTGTTAGTGTCTGTGTCACCTGTGAGCTGTCCTTTCCCTTTATGAATGGAGATGGGATTGTATTCCATGAATGCAGATCCAATGGGGCTAAATACCATGACAGATAGATGGAATCATCAGATAAAAGCCAAAAGCTTTGAAAGGCTACCGAAATCTAGTCCTGCTGTTTACCTTAATGTGTTATATTTTATTCTGTTGCATTACCCCTTAATGGCTAAGCAAGTCCATTTGATGGCATTATTTGTTACTGTTGATTATGCTGCTGTGTTTCAGTATGGAGAAGTCAAAAAAATGTGTAAAAATTCTGAAATAGGGGCTTACAACCATTATATTCCCAATGGATATGTTGACAAAGATCTTAATGGCTGTGAAACAGCTATTTCTGTGCTCATGGCTATTAGAAAGTCTCCACTGAGAAGCCAAAGGAGTTTATAATGGTCATGAACCAGCTATTTCTGAGTTCACAGCTATTACAGATTCCAAAGAAATGCCAGTGAAGTTTATCATGTTCATGAGCTGTGTGATTCTGTCTCACAGTAACTATAAACTCTGCTGAGAAAGTGAAAGAGTTTGTAATGGTCACACATGAGCAATTCCGAGGCTCGGTGCTATTACTAACGCAGATATGAAGCCAAAAGTTCACAAAGTGGTATTTCTTTTGCCCCTGGCAAACTCCTTGTAGAAACTGATAAAGCTACTAATGTTTCTCAGAAAACCACACTCTAATTCACAATAACACCTCTCACAGTACTACAGTGGTGCAGTCTCTGCTCTGCTCAGAGCCACTGTGGCAACCTGCCAGGAGCCTGAGGGCTGCAACTCATTTATATATGCATTTACATAAATTTACATGAATTTTGTGTCAATTTGTATTCTGTCAATGTTGCAATGAAACCTATACTAGAGAGAATAAGTAACGTATAGCTAACTGACTAACACTAACACTGTTTTTCTATTTTTCATTGTACTTCTTTTACTCTCATTTTCTTTGTAGCTTTCTAATACCAGTTCCTTAGCTGGATTAACTTCCAGTCTCGAAGAGAGTGTGTTTTGCAGGGTAAAGGAAAACCCTGTTTCTTCTGCATTTGATAGCAGGGAAGAGAGTTGTGGCTTCAGCAAATTGCTTATGCTGTACACTTAGCAATCTCCCCAGCCACCAGTGGCTAATATACATATTAAAGAGGGCAGTGCTAACACAGTCCCTTGCTGACCTCCACATGTGAAGCCTTCAGAATATTCATGAGAGTTTAAATATACACATTAAAATCTGGAAAATCAGAACTAATAGGTCTTTCTGTATGAAAATAACTGCTAAGGTATGGGTTTAGAGATAAAAATAACTCAGTGGACCGACTTAGTCATTTGATGGCAGAGGTCCCTTTGTGACAGGATCTATTAGGAAACAATTGACTTTGATGCCATTATGTACCTTTGCTTTCTCTTAAGGATGCATGGTTTATATAATGCTTCTTTATTCCTCAGTGCAGCATTCAACAAAGGTCACTATGACTTCAGATAACTATCTGTATGAACCACAACCTCGTATTCCACTTTCTGCCATCCTTATGAAACCACTAGCTTTGAGATGAGTTCCCTACTTGTTGCTTGAAGGTATGATAATATTTTATAGTGGAGATGGATTTAAATCTTGTGTGGTTTTGCCGATGTCAGGAATCAACAAACAGCTTAAAGACTCAAGATCCCTCTGCAATTCCCTAGCACTCAAATGGCTCATAACACTTATTTAGGAAGCTTTGCTAGGGTAGCAGAAAGTGGTGCAAGAGGCTACAGCCAACTGTGATCTGCTTAAGTGTTTGTAGTTGCTGCCAGTGCAGTTTATGTTGGCTGGTTAAAACCTATTTTAAAAATGTTTTCAGTTTTCTGCTGCTATAGTCTAGTGGCATGTAGCTTGTGTTGGTGAACAGCTACTGCAATAAAAACATTTTTCAACAACATTGCTCATTTGAGTGACCAGGCATTCACATCTAGGCCTGTGTCACTGGACTACTTGTAATATACCTGTCATGAGAAGTGGAAGCTTTAAAATTTAGGCTAAAATTACAGAGAGAAAGTATTAAACATACTGGTTAAGAATTTACTGGGCTGTTAAAAAGTCTTTTAGTCCAAGACCTTGTCTGGTGGTATGGAAGATCTATTCTTCTTCAGTGTAAACCAACAAGAATGGTGACTGGGAATGGATGCAGAAGCAAAAGAAAAGCAATGTGGTTACCATACTGTCAGGATATAGGCAGGGAGCCTTTAAGCCAGTTGAACATGCGCATGTCCATGGGACTGGATGGGAAACACCCAGAGGTGGTTTGGTGTCACTGTGAGGTCTCACTCTGTCATCCTTGAGAGAGTATGGCAGCTGGAAAAGGTTCTTGATAACTGGAAAATCTGTCCTTGGAGACACTGATAACTCAGTGGTTTGGTCTGTATGATGTACAATAAACGTTTTCCTACATGTACAATTCTGTGATTCTACATGCCTGCACAGAGGCATGCTTTTGGGAATGTCAGTTTTTCAAAACACTTTATAGGGTATGTCTGATTTGTCACTTCAGTGTAAGAAATTCCACAGGCACACAAAACTGAATTGTTTCATGGTAAATTACATGAAGAGTAGCAGTAAATGGAAAATCTAAACAAGTCAATATGCAGTGTTAGAGACTTGTGCAGATATATCATTAAACTATACCTTGCTCCACATAAACTCAAAATGATTTGCAGATATTGAATGAGTCTCACAGTCATTCTGTGGGGAAATATCCTGTTTGCAGAGACAGGTAAAGAGAAGCATCACATGGCAGTGTGACTGAGGTGGTGGAATTAGGAATGTTAGGCTAGGTCAGTGAGAATGCCACAATGTACAGAGAAGAAGCCAGAAGCTTGTGTTACGTGCCTCTGTACAAAGTGCAAGCCATGATAGGGTCTTTTGCTGTAGTAGATGTTGGCAACTGTGAGAGAATGAGAGGCAGGGTAAGAGGCCTCTCCTACTAATCACTGGCAGAGGTTTGTAGGGTGCCGAGGCATACACAGAGCCAGCGTGTCTTCTGAGCTGCTGCTGTAGCTGTCTGCTTATTGGTATGGAGGCTGTTGTGCCTTCTTCAGGCAGAGTGCCCTCCAGAGCTCCAGCTGAGTCAGGGTGATTACCAGTCATGTATGCTGAGAGACTGGCCTTTCCTCTTGAACTGGAACCTGTAGGGGACTAGCTTTCCCCCATTTTAAAAGACATTTCAGTGTTGCAGAGGGAAAGAGAAGATTGGATTAGTCAGTCAAATCATCAGACATTCATAGTGCAATGCTAAGCAATATAAGTGTTGATTAAATGTTGCACTAAGTGCAAAATTCAGCCTGGAGGAATCGTTCAGAAAAAGTAAGTACCAAGGTCAGAAGAAATAAGGTTCTTTTTGTGTTGTCCAAAGATTACACTGAATTGAATGCTTTGAAAAAAAGCATTTGGATTTGTCTTCATGTTTCGGATTGCCACATAAAACACGCTATTGCTTCATGGTTCTGCTCTGTAAACCATACAAGAAAGTTTACACAAGCAAGGGAACTTCTGAAAGAAATTAACAGCTGTATAAAGAGAAAAAGGTAGAGGCACCCAGCTGGCTGAGGGTCAGTTATGAAGTGAATGAGCACTGTGCACAAGGCAGAGTTTTGACATGTGTCTAGACAGCTTCTTCTGTCAGAGCCAGGATGTTTCAAGGCAGAATCTTCACTGGAGATTTCTGGAAATCTCCACCTGACTCAGTAGCTCATGGATGGAGCAGAACTACAGCTCCTTGCTGGGTCTGGAGCTCTGGATGCAGCTGGAGAGAAAAATGTTTATATATGCAGGAAATGATATGGGGAGGGTGACAGAGGACAGGGGTAAAATTTTCATTGCAAAAAAAAGGGTGGTTGGAGTCTCCCCAGTTTCCATGCTGACACACTGCTGAAGAATCTGGCTAGAGCAAGGTGGGAAACAGGGGGTAAGCCAGGGAGGTACTGGGAGCACTCGCTGACTCAGAGCAACATTTGAGTGACTTGATCTAAGCTACCTTTGCTGAATGCCATTTCATTTATCAAAGCCACATTATGGCTTGAAATCAAGGTCTATGTACATAATAAAAGCCAATAGCAGTTCACGTTTTATGTACTCCTTTAAAACAAACAAACAAAAAAATGTTATATTTCTTTGGAGGCCTTATACAGAAATGATCAAATCATTGCTGAAACATAAAAAGCTAAACTAGAAATGTATTGCCCAGTAGAATTGTAACTAGAATTCCCCTCTATGCTCAGCTTCTGGTATGTGGATATTGCGACTTTCTGAATGTCTACCAGGCTAAAAACTTGCTGTATGGGAACAACACTTGCTGCTTACTGTATATGTAGTGTCTGGGATAAATTGGTCCTGTGCAATGCAAAAGAAATAGAAGTGACAGGGGTCTGAGCCTGAGCTGAGGCACAGTTCTGCATTTTCAGTTGGCTGACATCTTACAGTCTCTTGTAGACTGTGGCTGACCATTGGCTGAGTGGCCGTGTTCTGACAAGAAGCCAGGGTTCACACACTAAAAGGCAGAAGATCTCACATTGTGGAAGGGGCAGAGAATGTTTTTTCATGGATCAGATAGCAGCTTTTATTGTAAGATGTATCACAAGTTATGCAGAAGTGTCCCTTAGTTGCAGCAGACTGTCAGATGTTGGCCTGCATACAAATGAAGTGGATGTTTAAAATAAGTCTAATGTGATTCCAAAAAAATATTCTGAGGAAAAATGTATAGTAAGAAATATGGAAATAATTTTTTTTTTTTTTTGCAAAGGCAACAAATATNAGTAGACTGTGTTGGCCTGCATACAAATGAAGTGGATGTTTAAAATAAGTCTAATGTGATTCCAAAAAAATATTCTGAGGAAAAATGTATAGTAAGAAATATGGAAATAAATTTTTTTTTTTTTTTTTGCAAAGGCAACAAATATATTTTCATCCATTGTCATGACAATAGTTCGTTTGATTGTGATAGGAAATAAGCACTGGCTTGATGAGACGATGATACAGCTTTCTGGGATGAGCCTTTTCATATTGCACATGATATTAGAGCCCTTTGAGAGGGGTTTTTTTCATTTTTCTTCCCCTGTGGCCATGGATGCTTCAAGCTGTGGAAATACAGGACTGTTACTGATAGTTCTTGTCCTTATGCTACTGATACAACTGAGGTACCCCATCATTACAGAAACAGTCGCGTAGGCACAACCTGGAGAATAATGAGCTGTAGAGCAAGGCTGGGGACTATGGCCTGGGACAGGGAAAGCAGCGGTTGTTTCAATTTGTTGTCATGATTGCACAGAAACGTTAGGGCTTTTACAAATATAAGCTGCAGCTAAAAGGGTCTCAGAAATATTTTCCATCTCAGTCTCTCATTCCCTAGCACAGAATTGCCAAATTCTCTGTTCTTTATGAATGATACAGACAAGAGGTCTAGCTGCTACTTTTATTTATTTCACAAAATGCTCAAAGTTATTAAAATTTTAAGTTAGACTGATGTGCTTTGTATGTGCCAAAGTCTTTGACAGGAACTTAAAGTAAATAGTTCATAAATTATTTGGTAAGAAAATTTGCTCTTATGTGGAAATAAGAACAAATGGAAAGAGGTTTCTCATTTGTGTGTTTATTAACTCTTAAGTTTCTGATTTCCAATTTAATTATAGCAAAAGTTACATTACTCTGTCTTGCCTATGATCCTTGAAAGGCTTTTCAGGCAACCATGAACATTTCTGAAGGATTAATAAAAAACTGAGGACTTGGTATGGATCTCTGGATTTTAGGATAAATGTTTTGCTTTGAGAAAAGTCGCAAACTATGGGTTCCAAACTTCAGGAGCCAGTCCAATATTCTAGTAAATTCTAGTAAAATTATTGAACACTGAACCCAAAATAGAGCAAAATTTTGTACATTGAAAGAATTTTTATGAGTCTCTTAAAGTGAGATATTGAAATGTATTAATATTGGCCATAAATCCAGTTTGAAAGAACATGCTGAAACTAAGGATAATTGAATTATATATATGAAGGCAACTTGAATGTATGCTTAGAGAGAAGAGTGTGCTTTAAAATAACACTGTTTTGGTGGTAGATTTTCAGTTCATGTGTTTGCTCTTTAGTTATTTTGCAGCAATGTGATTTACCCAAGTAATTGTATTTGTTGGTTTGTTTTCTTCTTTGCAGAAATATTTTATTTTCTTTTCCTAGGAAATACTGTATGTTCTCCCTAACCAGAATTTACCATGTTCAGTATTTTACAGAATATTGGCAGAGTACAACAACCAGGAGAGTTCTCTGCAGTTCATTACTGACAGTGCAATGAAGTGCTCTGTTTATATTAGACCTCACACCACGTTTGTCTCCAAAGTATCTCAGCAGCTCAATGTTTGAACTTATCTCCCTCTGAAAAGCAAGATTGTTTCTTCTTATGCTTGTACTAGTGTTTTATCCAGGGTACCTTGTGATGTGTCAAGATATGAAATTTCTGCTACTTCCCTTAGGAGACTGCTTTACCCTAGCAGATATCCCTGGCAAGTAGTTTTTGCCTCAGATGCAGGCTGAGTGATTTCAAGTTGATAGCCTGAATTGCTTCTTCTCTATTAGAAAGCTTTCTGGAATCCTCCTGTATGCAACCTGAATGTAAAAATTCGTTTATTTGGAGGAAAAGAAAAAACATCTTAAGCAGTATCTTCTGCTGAATGCCCAACAACATTACTAGGTCACAAGAGTATGGAAATTCAATGAGTGGTGACACATGTGCCTCTAAGCTCCCATTCTGTCAGCAGTTTCCTTTCTGCTTAGCTGATGTAAACAACAATGAATCCATGCTGATTTACCAGAGGAGAATTTGGGACTGCAGTATTTTTGTCTTCCTAGATTTAATATTAATTTTTGTCTGTTTTCTTCCCCTTCTGTTACTTCTTTTATCTGATGTGCCTAAAATAAGACCCAGGATGCAGCTACCCAAAAGAAACTTCCAGGCAGGACAACTGCTGATTTACTCATTCTGAGGCACAGAAACACAAGAAATATAAACACTGAGGATTAGGGGATCAGAGCATGCTTCCCAGATCCCGGACCTAAGAACAAGATCTTGGCTCCACACCAAGGGAAAACATGAATGAGTAGCATCATCTATGCATTGACAGCCAAGGAAATGAAAAATATGGGCAGCTGAGGACTGGAGACCTGGGGAACAATGAGTCCCTTCTGCCCCTGTACCAGGTAGCTCTGGAGCAGCCTCCCAGTCTGTCTTGCCCCTGTGGAAAGTCAGAAGCAGCAAATACTATTTTCTAGACTGGCCTGTGATTCTGGACATAAAGAAATCAAAGTAGAAAACTGGAAAACATGCTGAGTTGTTCCCATGATTGCATGTTTGAGCACATTCAAATGAGAGTATCACTGCCCTGGCATCACTGCAAATAAGAGATCAAAGAGGATTGCAAAGTATTTTGACATAATAATAGCTAATCAGCTGGGCAGACTCAGACTGCCCTGATTAGTAGAAAAGGTAATGAGATTACTATTAAATAAATAAATAAAAGAGCAGGATACTCTGAGTGCCCATGAAAGCAGATGTCAGACTTTGGGAATGTATGATAATATACTCACAATTTGATTTTTAGGGATTTCACTATCTATTTCTCTGTGAAATCTATGGAATGCAGAGATCAAATGTGGAAAGTTCTTGGGAACCAATAACGTGTGCTTGTGACCAAATAAATCCAGTGATGTGAGCATACCATGCAGCAAACTGGTTTTAGTTTTCTTCTTAGTGCTTGAGCAAAGCAGGAGGTAAGGGTGTTAAATATTTGGTATTGATCATAGGAACTTAGTCTGCTGAAAGTAATCTGGGCAGTCAGTCCCAGTGCTGGCTAGATTGGCTGTCACTTGCCAATACTGCTGGCAGATGAGGATGTTATTGATTGTAGTTCATGTTGTTTATACATTTCTCTGAAATGATTAATTTTAGCACAGTGGAGAAAACTATTTTGCTATATATGGGACAGTCAGAATTAATGGCTTCATGGAATTTTTGATTACTTTCTTTTATACCATCATCATATTACTAAATGCAGGAGCAGTTTTGCTACTGTCAGAAGACACTTTCAGTGTTGTTTGAAGAGGATGTCTTTAAAAGCCAATTAAAATGGAAACTTCTGTGAAAAAGGTTTTCTGCACCATAGTGTACACATTTTTTTTCTTCTTTCCCTTCAACAGCGAATGAGATCTCTTTAGTGGTGCACTGCATGGGTTATTCCCTTTGTGATCTGAATGCACTGTAGCTCCTTAGAGATGCATTCCTTCACCCTCGTGCAAGTTAAAGCATGCTGATGCTTTTTGGTGTACTACCAAGAAGCTCTAAGTTGACAGGATTGCTATTCTCAATTCATTTTACAAGGAATTTTACAGTGTCTCTACTGTCAGTATGAAAGCAGTGCCTTATTTTTTCAGTACCTCTATGCCCCTGCTGCCTCTTCCTATGACTATTGTATTTCAGCACCTTATGATCACCACTATCTGTTCTAGTGAATGTTCTAGTGAACAAATGTTCTAGTGAAGTACCATTCTCCCTGACAGAGAACTGATGTGCAAGCTCACAGCAACCAAAGTCCATGTCGTTGGTAGTCTGGAGCCTGCTTGTCCTGATTAATTGCTAGGGTGCTTCCTGCCCTCGTTCTGGCCTAAATCAACTGGCACTCTTCCAGTCTCTGGGAATGGTTTGGGAGCTTTATGGCTCTGGGATCACTTCCCATAGGCAGCCTGTGTGTGAGGAAGTTCTTCTGGAGGCCAAGAGCTTTCAGGTGTATGAACACAATCAGTTGTATGAACACAATCAGTTGTAGGCTGGTTGGTCTCAGTGCCAGGGTACAGCTCATGGCATGTTTAATTCCCTGGTACAGACATGGTGTCCTGTCAAACCCCTCAGACCCCTGTTCACACAAGGGTTCAAGTTACTACTAATGAAAGGGAGTGCCTGGGTAAATAAAAACCACTTTAAAGGTCCAACTACTGTTATAAATTAGGAGATAACTATTGACACTTGTGACAGTGACAAATGCCATAATGGTGTCTATAGAATATACAAGTAATGTAATAATATTGCTAATATAAAGTCACCTAGGTTACAAAACCTTGTTACTAAACTTCTTGCCCTGAGGAAATGCAAATAAATGACCTTGTGCTTACTGAGTTACCTAAAGACAATGCAGACTGTGACAATATAGATGAATGACAGATACATTTCAATAACATCTCTGTTCATGCATCTGATCCCACCAGGAAAGAGTGGAGACAAATACCTTCTAAAGCAAATAAGAAACCAAGAGAGTTAGGTTGCTGTGATTTAGTATGTTTTCTCCAGAATAAAGAGACTTTCTGAAGCCTCAGTGAAGTATCATTTAGACTTCTAAGCTCTCTGGTGGCAATTTGCAGTAGGGTCTCGGCTCATGTTCATAAAAGTGATTAAGTGGAAAGAAAGATATCAGCAGTATAGTATAAGCCTCTTGTGAATAAGATCCAATAAAGCATTTTAGTCCTACTGTCCTGACTTAGTTATGAAGCCCAATATTATTCGCAGAGTTTAGTCTTCATAAACTCCCTGTCCTTAGTACAAAGGTTCATTAAAGATGGATAACATTAGCACTCTGTTTTGCAGCTGATCCACATAATAAAAGGTAAACAAAATACAGCTAAACAACTTATTTTCTCAGCTGTATTTTGGTGCTTTTTAAGTGCAGAGAAAATTGATCTCAACAGAGAAATTACTAAGAATTTTTTTAATATATGCATTTGGACAAAATAAAATACATTTTTTCTAAAGTTTTGAGTTCTCTTTTTCCTTAGTTGTTTTACATTCACATGAAGCCTCTTTCAGTGCTGATAAACACAATAAATCTCAAAATTATTTTAAAAAGTCAGGAGCTGAACAGAATGATATCACAGTTGTTTTTGCAGATGGGGTAATTGGTGAAGACAGATGTTAAACGGATGTAAATTAGCTGATGATTTGCTGATAAATTTCATGTTTGTAAGGCTTGGTTTTATTTTCTTAGTGATAGTAATATCAATATTGATCAAAAATATATTAGTTCAACAAACTGAGCTCTCGAACACATGAAAAGGGATTAGCAAATGAAATGATTTATAAGCTCTAAGCTGTAGCTCCTTCTTATACTGGAAAAACTCAAACTCCCTTCAAACATCTACCTTCCTCAAAGGATAGCTTCTACATATATCCTTTTGCTTGCTTTGCAGGGACTATATCACCTACTGTCTTCTCATTCTCAGTGCTCACTTGCATGATCTAGGTTGCTGCTTCATGGAGGCGTCAGTGATTGTCTTAGAGCTACGTATAGACTGACCAGCTGCTCTGAGCCCAAGGTGTAACTGGCATAAATATATACCAAATATATGTGATATATACATATAAACAGATATTTCTCAATACTGGAAACTTCTGGAGCTATGAGATCCAAAAAAAAAAAAAAAATAAATAAATTGTCTTTTCAGATACAGCCATGCCTCTTGATCAAAGTTACAGAACAAGCAACAGCCACTGTTTACTGATACAGGTTCTTGCTGGATCTGAGCTTGTGCATTATAGTTTGTGTAAGGATGTAAGGAACAAGCTGTACTGAGACAGACCATAGTGGTCTGGTAGGCTCCCTATCCTAATTTCTGACACAGTTCAGTAACTCATGATAAGCAGAGGGTAAGAGAACAAATAGAGTATAATGAACGCTCCTTTAGCTGTGTCTTTCAACAGCAGTGGGCTATGGTCCACTTGGCACAAAGGTGGTATTTTGCCTCTTAGTAGCTCACAATAGATTCTCCTTCTCTAAGTCTGCAGAGTCAGCTTTAAATCCATGTATGTTTTCGGCTTTCTACCATCCTGCAGCTGCCACAAGTCCCATAGTTTAATTATGTGACACATGGAAAAAAAAAAAGAAAAAGAAATTCATCTTGAAGAAACATCAGCTTTTGTACTACAATATTTTCTCCTCAATCTCTATGCCACTCTTGTCTTCTAAGACTCCTGTCATATTTTTCTGCCCCCTTCATGGGCTGAGAGGTCACAGGCAAGTTAGTTTCCTCTCATGGAGAAGCCTTTTCATACCCTTGCCAGTCCCTGTTTCACTTCTGCCAGCCTTTCCTCAGTCACCTCATCATTTCTCAAGGAGCTGGCCTGGAATTGCATGGTGTTTCCAAAATTCAGTGGTGTCATGGATTTATGCTATTGAGCATGGAGGACATATGGATTTTTGTAGGTGGAGATCAAACCTCAGGTGCAGATTTACTTGAGGGCATGTCTGCAACCCCTTTCTTTTCACTTATCACCTATCCCTCTGCTGTAGCACTTCCTGATGTGGTGTTTTCTGTCTGAATTTGGTTCGCTAGATGGTTTATGTAGGCATTTGCTAAAAGAGTGCAAATTGCTTCTGCTGCTGACCCTGGTCAAAGAGGATTCCTGCTAAAAAGCATGGCTTCAGCAGAGATTTCAATTCACCCTGTTTTTTACCTTTCATCGGGATGTATTATCCCTGTCCCTATTCCCTCAAAACCAAAGTCAAGCCAGGAGACTGTGAAGGATCGCTAAGGGAACAGTGACTACAGACACCTGAGAACTATTTTCCTGATCTAACAATGTCTACTTTGTACTGAGAAGAAGTAATTCTCGCAAGGAAGCTGCATGTGAGGCTGTCCTATCCATTGCAGTCACTCTTGCACAGCATTCCTATAACTCCCAGTTTTTCTAAAAGCCTAGCAGAAGTGGGATCATTAACTATTTTTTTCTGTATCACGTCAGCTGATGTTGTTAGCCTTCAGTGTATTTTTGAACACATGTCCATGAAAACTCCCAGAGGGCTTACAGGATCTCACAAATTCACCCCTTCTTGAACAAATTTATTGTGTTTATTTTTCCTCCTGGGGATGGGTTTTGCAGTGCATCAAGGAGCATAAAATGCTGACAAAAAAAAAAAAAAAAAAAAAAAAAAAAAAAAAAAAAATTATTCACATCAATAAAAAATATTTTT